>JANRGW010024615.1:0-48072 GCA_024733675.1 Psilopsiagon aymara | reverse complement strand
CTGAGAACCAAAACAACAACTTTGAGAGCATATAAATCAACATTGTGACGAGTGACTATCAATCCTGCCGTTATCTCAACCCTTCGTGCCCCACGTTGGGCGCCAAAAATGAAAATAGGAAAAAATTAATAATTTGGCCTGTATTTGAATTACAGTCAAGAAATGAAGAACTGTGAGGAGAAAAAAAGCCATTAGGGAGTTCTCCTTTAGTAAAGGGACATGCACCTTCATAGGATCATAGAATCATAGAATAGTTAGGGCTGGAAAGGCCCTTAAGATCATCTAGTTCCAACAGAAAAGAGAGTGACTTCTGAGAAAAATACAGTATGATGGCACAATTAAAACCAGAGTTAAAATTATAATGTAAAAATACATATGTAGGATATATGTGTGTATACACATAGCATAAGCTATATTCGTATTTTTAATTATATCATTTCCCAATCTTATGTTCCTTTCCAAAGCAGATTGTTGTTAATGCATCCCTCAAAGCTGAAGCTGCACAGGTTTTCTCGACATAATACAGATAGAATTTTGGGATAGCTCCTTGGTTTTTAGCGGGTGTAGCCTCACCGTTAATGATAAGTGAATCTGATCTTTTATATTTTTAATAACGTATCCTTCCACACCAGCATGGTTGCTTGTCTTCAGTAGGCACCTTCAAACACACACACAAGAGGAAGAGAAAAAGATAGATATTATCTCTTCACAGCTGCCTGTATAGTTAGCTCAAAACTTAAATGACATTATGGCCTTACTCACTAAATGGGAATTTTACCACAGAAAAATGACTATGTAATCTTTACATGATAGCTTACATAAGGCAACTGATTTTATGGGAAGCAACTGAAATTCATTGCTTATCCAAAAAAAATTAACATAGTAAAATTAATGTGGCTTACCGAACAGATTCTCTCAGAAGTCACTGTATCTATGCAGTTAAGCTGCAATTAAGCTGCTATTACACAATATACAGTAACTTGGCTGCATACCTGAATAATGTATGTTTCCCCTCTGTGTCAAACTTATTTATGTACAACTGCAAAATATTTAAACTTTTCTTTCTCTGAAGAGAAAAAAAAAAAGGATATTATGAGACTGACGCTAAGGAAATAAATTCAGCACTCACTTAATTGTTTCTGTAGGTCACATTACATACCAGATGCTCTATGGGACAAAGGGTCATAACTTTCACCAAATCCTGCAGTTGGATCAAGAAAACATGATTTCTAATTAGGTACAGATTATTACATTACATCATAGTGACTAAAATCTGCTCAAGACATTAAAAAAACCTGAAGGAAACAAAAACCACCAGAGCCCACAGCCTATGAGAAGTACAGAGAAATTCCCATTAGCTTCTGTGGATCAAATCCCAGGGCTGATAGACAAGAACGCTGTTGGGCCAAATAAGAATTTAGTCAAGAGCAGATTTCTAAGGAAGAGACAAAAAAGAGCAAGCACCATCTTTCAGCTAAAATCGGTGCCCACCTGCTTCAGTGGCCTGTACATACTCTACAGTATATTTAACTGTCACTGAAACTTCATGCTGTATTGGGTAGAAGAGACAGTCAATTCTGTATTGCAAGGCACTGAAGGTATCAATTTAAAGACATGAATGTAAAAAGGTTCAGAAGTATCTCAAATACCTAGAAGACAAATATTATTTATAATCAAACTTTAACGACTTCTGTACATTGCTGCTTATTACCTGAGGTACATTAATAAAAGCTCTGAACTCTAAATACTGATGGAGAAGGCTATTATCTTCCATTCTCAATAAACAGCTCTCAAACAGGTCCTGCAGGAGGGGAGAAAAAAAAGAAAAGAAAGCTGGCAACATTTTGCACATACAAGACATTCATTTAAATGGTTAACCATTAATATGCTTAATATGCCACTAATTTCATAGCTAAAACCACCTTCACTATAAATGCTCACTCAGACACTCAAACTTTGTAGGAGCTACAAATGATAAAGGGAGTGAAAATATTTATGCATGTGCGTAAAATTCAATAAATCTGTTTTTGTAAGACTAAAGAATACCTAATTAAGCCCCAAGATTTTTCTGAAACTATTAATCTGAGTTATCATTTGTACCTTTCTTACAAGGAGAAACTGAAGCTTTAGCATTACTTAAACTGGGAAAAGGAAACATTATAATAATGAAAATTTGATTGAAAGAAAACTTACAAGTCCTTTAGATAAAACAGATTCTTCTGTTCTAGGGGAACAAAAAAGAATAATCAAACTTAAGTTGTTAACCAAAAAGACACTGTTGATATTTCAGAAGAAACACCAGAACAGAGATCAAAAACAACTCGTCCCTCAACAATTTTCATTCTCTTTTCTAAATGTAGTATCTTCATCATTCCTCTCTGAGACTTTTAGAATAAACTGAGTTGAAAATTAGACTCCTCTCTCTTCAGGGTAAAAAAAGACAGTTTTCCCCCTCAATTTAATTCCTCAAAAGCAGCATCTCATATCCCACAGGCATCAAGACACTTATTAACAAAGAAAATGAAACTTTTCCCAGGTTATTCCATTTGCAGAGTTCTGCAAGCCTAAGGAAAACACAGCAGATCCTAAATTAAAAAGACCAGGAAGTTTTGTTAGGTTACCAGGAAATAGTAAGAAGTTGTAACAGGAAACTTCCCTTCCATAGCAGTGCCAGAAACTATTTGGTCAATACTGCTGCTTATGGAAGGTAAAATAATCACAATATACAGAAAAGTCTGGTTTCCTTTAGACAGCCTGACCTTTCATCAGGTTGCATACTGTATAAGAATACATTCAAATAAGTATTATCACAATAACCATCTCCAGTAGTAAACTAATTGTTACAGAAGTACAAGTAAGTATACACTCTAATTATTCTGCATGTGTTTAAAAGACCTTAATCTTGCATTTTCAGAATAAAGTTCATAAAAATTATATCACAGTACAAGCAGAAAACAATAAATAAATGGTTTAGTCAACTTTTTGTATTTCTTGACAAAGAAGCCATCTTGTGGAGCTTAGCATTTTAACGCTCAGGTTTAAAAACCTCCTCTGATCTTGTTTGGTACATTCAAAATGTGATTCTATGAATTACTACACAAGGTCACACCCAGTAGCTAGAACTCCAAATTCCATAACCCCTACCTTTTCAGTAGCACTTCAATATTCGTCATATTGCATTGCAGAAGGTATGATGGACTAAAAGAAAATAAATAAGGTTTATGTTAAACTGTAAAAGCCATATAGACTTGCACATAGTTAATATATTAGCTTTTTTGTAAATAATATAAAAAATATTTATAATATTTAGAATTTTGAAATAGACATAAAATAGTCAATTGCTGTTAATAACTCTTATATGGAAACTGTCTACAAATACACAATTGAAGATTTAATACATCTTAACTTTCAGCAAGTGACTAATCCTACCAGTTTCTTTAAAAAGACACCTCACCTAAAATTAAACCCTAAGAAGAATAATCTACAGCACTAGAGCCTGATCTTACATACACAAAATAAGCTACATAAAATATAAAGGCATAAAGGCTGGCATAAAACACATACTACTGAAATACAGTTTTAATTCGTAACTATTCACAAATAATAAGCTTTCTTCTGCTCAGAAAGAATCTTGAAAGTACAGACTTACAATAGGCGAGATGAACAGTTCTTACCTAAATACCACCGGAAAGCAATCAATACCAAAATGCTGAACAACCATCAGATATGACAGGCATGCCAAAGAATCAGCAGTATTTTTTTGCTCTATGTCTGCAAACTCCTGATTCTCCCATTCTGGATTTTTGCTTTTACGATGTAAAAACACCAATGGTATCAGCTCTTTTATATCCCACAGAATGTCCTAAAAAAGAAAGATACATTGCCTGTAGTTGCCATTAAAAGACCTGTATACCAATTATTAAGTTTCAAAGCTGCAACTGTATTTACAGTAAATTCTCTTACATAGCATATGAATGAATTAATAAAAGCATTTGGTGAGTATTTATGATATGTACCCATGCATTAAAAAAGATCCCGCAGGAAAATAACTGCAGGAAAAATAACTGCTGTTAGAAGAATGTTACTAAGACAGCAAAGTCAATCACTCAAAAGTTAGCCAAAGATAAAACACAGTCACCCTGCAAACCCCCAGCTTGACTCCCTTATCCGCAATGCTATGAAGAATGGTAGCTTCATGATCACATCATGCCACGGGACCCCTCTGTTTTTCAGATCACAGAACACTCAGTATTTTGTTTCCTACTCACATATCAATGTGCAACATAATATTTACCTACTAAACACAAGCCCTGCTTTAAGTTAAGATCCCTCTGTATGGCCTTTTTTTTCCAGTGATGTACAACACAATGACACTCAAGGTCTTCACAAATCCTAGTGCGATCCCCCCCTCCACATACATTCATGTGGAATAGGAGGTAGTGTATCTCCTGTTTTGCCTATTTTGACAGAACAGTGAGATCAAGGTTAACTCACTGTTCTGGGGTTGTCCAAACTGAACTTCCAGGAACCCACATTTTGGAAAATTAGGATTACACAAGGTGGCATAGTCAAAACATGACCTTACCTACAACTCTCATTGCCCAATTCCACCAACAGCAGAAGTGAATTTATTAAGAATATGAATCAAAGGTAATTCATAATTAGCATAAAGAACATGGTTGCAGACTGTGCCCAACAGGAGAGCAGGATAAAAAACCAGTTTTTCAAAGCACCCTTCAGCTATCTTAACTATGAGGTCACCTTCTGGTAATCCCTGCCTCCTTCACTGCGCACCCTGAAAGTCCTGCAATAATTGAAGTGATGGGCTCAGAGACAAAAATCTTTCACTCCACAAGCCCTGATTGATACCACAGCAATTCCATCCGATGCTGAGACATGCTGTGTCAAAAACCAGATGTGATCATGATAGAAAACCTAATTATTGTTGAAGAACAACCAAAAGTTTTGCTAACTGCTTAGTGTGATTCACTTTACAATCTTAACATTTGGATATCGAATTTTATGTGAAAGAATGCTTAGATTTTTAAACACAAATTGGAGAAAAACAGTTGCATCACATGGCAACTTCCAGACTTCCTCCACACGCAGGCACATTTGCACACATATAGTGAGTGTATTTATGTGTGCTTTCCTCATCCCAGCTGGCTCCAAGTCTTCCTTTTGAAACTCATCAATAATTCTCCCCTAAGCAGGGATAACAAGATAGAACAAAGCTCAAACTTCAAACTTAACTCTGTCTTTCATATGCTCAGCATTAACATGAGAAACAAGTGTATCCACACATCAGCAAACAACTTACAGAAAAGAACTGTAATCGACAGTTTCTTGTTAATGGTGATTATTAATAACCAGTTAATAGTCACTTAATGCTCAGTTCTCCTACACTTTTAAGAAGACATCAGCTGCAATCTTGATACAAATTAGCTATGACTGTCTATTCAGTGTACCCAGCCAGTGGCCCTTTGACTATCCTGAGGGAAAACTCCATTTAGCACTGAGAATATTTTCCACTCTTACATTTCATTACAAGATTTACCAGCCTGTTTCTGAATAAACTCTTATCAAATGATCCAATACCTGGCTGTCAAGAATGTTCCTTCGTTTCATTATCCCAACACACATCATTGTATAATTGTGCATTTGAAAATTAGAGACAACTGATATTTACAAGTACTTTAAATTTGGTGTATTGGGTCTGCCTGGCCTGGAGTTGATTTTCTTCATGGCAGCCTGTGGGGTCCTCTGTTTTAGATTTGTGATCAAACAGCTGCCACCTGGGGTCAAGCCACAACATGTGGACACATGTAAAATAGGAAATATTCTTTACCACATTCAAAATATGAACAAAGCACAGTTCTACTTGCTGCAGCTTTATTAATCGCACCTAGTCCTATTTCTGAAAACATCCATGTATTGTGTGTTCCAACATATGCATGGACTGTATCTGATTATCTTCTTAAAAGGACCGGTTTTGCTGCAAGTTTAAATAAAATTATCTACACCCACAAAAATCTTGCTCTAATAAAACACAGCTGCTATGTAAAACATTCCAAACCAAAGTAACTGTACTGGTAAAGTCAGCTAGCACTGCACTAGGCACTTTAGAGATTTCCCTCTGTGCAGTACATGGAGTAAAGGTAACATGTAGATTTTACCAGGAAGGAATATTGCAGCAAAGACAATCCTTTAAATATTCTAACAAATTCATCCATCAACAAGAAAAAGCAGCAATGACAGCAAAGTAGCAACTGCTGGTTCAGAGGGTAGTTCAGACTGGTTCATCAAGGAGAAAAACTGCATCTGCAAGATCTGTCATTTCCAGAGATGGGACATGGAACTGTTCTAGTCCTTTACCTATGTGCATTATATTACAAGGCCCAGTAAGTCATCCTGCTAACCAATAAAGGAACCAAAGTGAACTCTGGAAGGAACTGTAGGTCATTCTGAACCAGACCACTGTTCTTGCAAACACTGTAATTAGTTTTGATTGCACTTACTATAATTTCAGCTGCAAAATGCCGAAAGGGATGCTCATCAATGCCTTCAAGTTCTTCAAGCTGAGCTGTCAATAATGGGTATTTCAGGCTCTTCATACAGCTGAAATAAAACCAGGTGAAACTAAATCACCAGTACGGTCCAAATAGAGACAATAACACTGATGACCAAGACTAAAGTCTATGCTCAGAGCTATGCTCATTAGCTGCTTATATTCCAAGGAGAATAAAATATAAAACTAATGTCTCCCATTGAAGCATTCCTTAGACTTCACCTCCAGAATATGATTATCCTCACTCTTGGAAATTGGAGAAGCAGAGGAATGCCAAATCAGCTTCACAGCACACAGACTAACACTTGTTTGCTATATCCCTGCACTAATAAATAATCATTACCTTTCTTCTCTCACTTCACAAATATGTAATGCATATTTAAGTTTTCCTTCTTTTTCAAATTACCACACTAGTTACAGTTGGCAGCATTATAAAACACTAACAAGATGATTCATTTATTGCCTATGTAATAAATGCCTATGTTCGTTTTGTTAAGTTATAGGAATATATTACACTGACATAAAAAGCTCACAATTTCAATAATTCTTCTTTCAGCTCCGTGTCATTATATTCTGATGATTTCTCCATGTTTTTAACAACTTCATTCACAAAAGGCTTAGTGAAGTCCACCACCGCATTACAACATTGACAGAGACCCAGTTTATCTTCTTGTATTTGTTGTTTTGTATACGGTACAGGTAAGGGAGTAAGCTGATTCATAATCATGGCCAAAGATAAACCCACTGAGTAGGCCTTCTTGTTCTGCAGCTTCAAAAGCACTGGAGGAAAAGGAAAAAAAATGGGGGGTGGTGAGAGGGAAGAACATTTTGACACATGAAGATATTATTTGGTAGAGGAAAATGCAAAGAAACATAATGTAACTGCATAACCAAACTTCCCCCCATTTATAAACACCCTATACTTTCATATATACATAATCAGGGTTACAGGTCTTTTGAACCTGATTGGTATCATATTCCTAATTTTTATAAACCATTTTTTCTTAACACGTGCATGGAAATAAGGAAATTATCCTCCTTAAAGGAACAGAATTATGGCAACAAATAAAAGCTGGAAAAAAAAATACTGTCTGAATAAAACGAATGTAAAGGAGTATTTCTTACATTCCTTACATTCTTCCAGTATCTGAACGGGATCTATGAGGATGCTGGGGAGGGACAATCCATGGGGGACTGTTGTGGTGGGACAAGGGGTAATGGGTTCAAACTTATACAGGGGAAGTTTAGATTGGATATGAAGAAGAAGTTCTTTACTGTGCGGGTGGTGAGGCACTGGAATAGGTTGCCCAGGGAAGTTGTGAATGCTCCATCCCTGGCAGTGTTCAAGGCTGGGTTGGACATAGCCTTGGGTGGCATGGTTTAGTGGGAGGTGTCCCTGCCCATGGCAAGGGGGTTGGAACTGGATGATCTTAAGGCCCTTTCCAACCCTGACTATTCTATGATTCTATGATTCTGTAAGAAAGCCTTTAGTTCAGGGGCTGATACCTGAAATCACGTGAGCAGATCAGCAAGACTGAACACCATCAGCTAGTTTGATATGCTGCCATTAAGATGACCATATATTTGAGAAGGACAAAATGTCATGCATTACAAAACATTCTCCCTTTCCCTGTAGCATCATGATGACTGAAAAAAAAATCTCTTTTTAGAACTAGTCTAAGTGAAACAATACTCATTTATTTGACTTGGAAAACTCGTTTATTGCTTGACTTCTCCTGTGCTTGGCAAAACCAGAGACAATAGCTCAACCTTTCTGGCGAGATCTGACTCTACCAGAAGCAGCCCAGAGGCGTTCTATACTCCATGGTACAACCAACTGCTTCCCAGACTGAGGAAGCAGCACAAGTGGCTCTCTGCTTAAACTGTGTCAGTGCAGGCCAACTTCAGCTTGGTTATCCAAAAACCTGCACACTTCTCATTACCAAAACACTTCTCTTGTTAAATTCGAACACATCTCAAGGACTGCTACAATCAGACAACACTTGATTGCATCCCACATATCAAAACAGAAACTACTTCTTGTTACCTACTTAGTGGGTGTCCAAATCAATCATTTTTAGTTTTTATATGTAAGCCAGAGAAATGGTACCCCCTAATTAATCAAGTGTTTCAATCTGCTTCAATGTGAAATAAAGTTCTATACTATGGGAAGATGGAATTGTATGTTTTAAAAGTTAAATGAGGAAGAATTTCACAAATCCATTTATGCAACAAAAGTATGAATGGTTTACACCCCCAAATATAACTGTTACAGGACCACATTCTTGTAAATGATGGAAAATAGCTGAATATTGCTTTTTCAACTGATGCTATTAATCCCACCTAAAATCTTTTTCTAACAGGCCAATGTAAGTGTGCAAGTTATACCTTGTGTTATTTTGCAAAATATAATAGTCTAAAGCCTGTCAGGACAGACATATCCTGAAATTATTCCAGCAAAGATTAAACTAAATTGACAAATAACTGGTAAATTAAAAAATTATTTAATTCTGAAATCACCTGAGAAACTGCATCTCACCTGTCTGCAAAGGCTGAAGCAACAACATAACAGTCTGGCACACTCGCTCTCCAGAGGTCTGCTCAATCTGCTCAAGTAAACCCAAAAAAAGTTCCTTTGGATTGCATAGCTGCAAGAGAGGAACAACATGTATGTTTTAATCATCATGGTCATAAGCTAAAGAATTCATCACAAGAATGCCTCAAGAAAGAAGCTCCTGAAAGTCAAGAAAGCAGATCTGAACATCCAAGATAATCTTTAAGCAAACAAATATGAAACAATAAGTTCTTCCCTACAATTTTTAATCTTCTGTAGAGTCTATGTATAAATGTGTATACTTCTGAAAACATGAATAATAAATAATGACACTAAACGTGGTTTCTACGGTCTATAAAAACCTCACAGTACCTTACTAAAATAATTCTTAAGAGCAGAGAGAAAAACATTCCAGTGTGAATTTAACTCAAGCTACAGAGTTTGTAAGTTCCTTTTTATATACATAAATGAATGAGAAATAGGTTTCTACAGATTGAACCTTTTTTTTCCCTTACTGCTCCATCAGAATCATCAGGTAATCGCTGTCATACCGTATCTGCAATAGACAAGAGCAGTATTGCTGTGGCTGCTCTGACTGCAGCAGCTGGCTATCTTCATAAGTTCTCTGTACTTTTTTCTTATGAGTAGTGCTGTATCTTTTTGTTTTGCCCAGTTACTAATTTCACCAGACTCGTAAGAAGTTCATTATCTCTGAGAACACTAAGCCTGTGTCTACTTCAGATGAAATTGACCCATGAGTTCAAAAGTTGCATAAAATGGACAAAAGAACCCAGAAGCATTTTGCCTTGCTTTCTCTGGAAATCAGGAAAGAACCCCGATTTTCAGGACCTCTCCCTTTCCTACCGTTACTGTATTATAACCGTATATTTCAAACACATACATGTGCCAACTTCTCTAGTATTTTCAAGCAGTGTTCTCGCTTATCATCTTCATTTTTATATATGAAAATACATCTAACCAGGGGAGAGATGAGATTCCAGCCCATATTCTTGATGATAACCTAAAAAAAACAGATTTTCAGAGAATAAACCAAAAATGGACATCTTCTAAACCCAGAAAGATTGCACCTAAGAAGGCCAAAAAAGCCAACAGATTGATGTCCTGGTTGTAAGCAAAACCATAATAATGTCCTTGAAAATTTAACAACTATTACCAAAAAAGTCTGTATTTGACACACACTGTATTCCCTCCCCATATGTATAAACATAGTTGCACATTTTGAATAATTTTCTTCAATGTGTTAATTCTAACATGTCAATATATATGTCCAGGGATTTATATTTCAATACATTTAAGCCACAACTGAGTAGAGGAGTTTAACCGAAAGAAGGAACATTTAGACAATTTGTGTTTAACCCAGGGGGACTGAGATCTTCACCTGTTACTCCAAACTCAGAAATCCAAAACCAGACCATTAATGCCATGCAACGTTGCCAAAACATTCCATCCTACACTTTCTGTCTGAAATTCCTGTTTAGCCGTGTACAATTGTATATTCTTCCAACTCCCCAAAGTGCCTACAGACACTACCATCTCCTACATTAGCATCAGCTTAGGTGGTTCTTACAGCTTTGGCCAATATTATTATATCCATCTGTGCTGGGCTGAGCACAGACAGCAGCTAAGCACCTACCAAATGCTTACTCACTCTCCTCCCCCAGTGGGATTTGGGAAGAGAATCGGAAGAGCAGAACAGAATAACTCATGGTTTAAATTTAAAAAGTGACCAAAAGGACAAAAGAGAGTAGGGGAGAAGGACAAAACAACTCCCAACATCAAACCAATGCCCAGCCAGCCTCCAAGCAACAGCTTCTTTGAAAAACAGGTCCCCATCCCTATCTGTTTTTATTGCTGAGCAGGATGCCATACGGTATGGAATTTTTTGATCAGTTCAGGTGAGCTGTTCCAGATGTGTCCCCTCCAAACTTCCCTACTTACTGAGGTTGCAGAGTGAGAAATGAAGGCCTGCTTCATTGGCTGAAGAGTTGAAATGAAGGTTGCAGAGTGAGAAATGCAAGCATTCCTCAGCAACAGCTGAAACACCGGTGTGTTATCAACAAATCTAAAACACAGGCTGCCCTGAAGAAAATCAACTTCATGCCAGCCAAACCCAATGCACCACCTGAAACCCTGTCCTCCAAAAAAGGACACAGTCACTTTCTCTCAGTTATGCTTTTGTCCTCTCTTTTCTCTTTGCTTAGCCCAGTCATGAATGGTTTTGTTAAGATTACCATGACTTGGTTTCTGTGAGCTACCTGAAGTTACACAAGAATATGCACTTATACAGAGCAATTCAGTACCTATCCATATGTACAGCCTTACTCCACTGTGAAAGCAGCTTTCCCTTTTTAATAAGCAATTTTATCTATTTAGCTTAGTGCACAGTGCAAACTTGAAACTTACCTTATTTTTCTCATTTTGAATTACTTCTAATAACTGAGCTGCATAACCATCTTCTAAGCACTTCTGACCTGCTACCTGAAACAGATTAAAATCTTCTCCTTTGAAGTCAGCTTCTTCCAGAATTTGCTAGAAAGAAAATATGCATGCTTAATCCCACACTTATAAAAGGCAAATAAAAATAAAGAAAATCCAAGCTTTCATATGAAAATTAAATACAGTGTCATTGTAACAGTTCTTAGATACAACTTTCACGCATTAAAAAAAGCTACAGAGAGCTACTACAGAAGACAAAGTAGGATTTCAATAGTATTTTCTACTTCTGACTACAACATATGAATTGGAAGACATGTTTTCCACAACAACCTGACAGGGATTTGTTCCTTCAGACAGGTACTGCTGAATACAAGAATACTTTTTTCTCCAGGAAGCAGAAGTTGTCAAGCATCTTGGGTAAACAAGTCCCTTAGTGACATGGTTTAGTGGTGGCCCTGGCAGTGCTGGGGAATGGTTGGACTTGATGATCTTAAAGGTCTTCTCCAACCTGTTTGATTCTGTGATTCTATGATAAGCACCATAAAGAAGTCAATGAAACATGACCAATGAGTTTAGTTAACAACTGTCTTCTGTTTTGGGGTAATTCTGATTTTAATTACAATATATGAAAAGAAATGCACACTGCTTACATTTGTTACTTATGGAAAGAAAATTACTTACACATCTTTGTATTATGGCTTGAAGTTCATCAACCGCCATTGTAGTTTGCCTTTGTTCTTCTGGCATTGAAAACTAATTAAAGAGTGCAATATTGAAACACGTGAAGTCAAAACAGAGACAGACAATACATTTTCTGTGTCTTTTCTCCTCAGCCCTGTCTGGAACACTCTGACCTCACTGCTGGGATGTGCACAGCTGATCCAACCACCATGCCAGTTTATATCAGCTAGTCCAATCGAGATTACATATACAGTATTATTCATTTCTTTCTAGTCTCTAGGTGAGACTATTTCAGTGGCCTTTTACTTCTAGGTACTACAATGTAAAACTTTCTTGCTAAAAACAATTAGCTTAAACATTTGAGCAACACTAAGTATATACAAAGCTTTACAGTCAGGATCATGAATCACAAATAAAATCAAGCTTGGTAATCCCATGTGATATATTATAGGCATAATCTTTAAGCAGTGCTATGTACCTAAGTCTGGTTATATGTTCACTATGAGCATCAATTACTTCCACACCTGGCTACTCTTCACCAAAACACCCAAGTTCCACATTTATACAGACAACTGAATGTAACATCCTCCAATTTTCCTCTATGTCCGTCCTCTGCTGTGTCACACAACATCTGGATTACTAAAACATAAACTGAATGTTTACCAAAACAGAGGCAAAAACCTAAAAGGCATCTCTGCGTGAGCTTTATTATTCAAAAAACAAACAACTCACGTTCTATTCCCAACAGCCTATTTTAACATTTTCACATCCCTGCAACCTATCCACGTATCAAGCCGGTCATGTTAATTTGGTCATTATCACACGTTTTATTACCATATGTTGTAAATAACCTCCTCATTTTACAGGATGTTAGTAGTCCCCCCAAAACAATTTAAACATTCAAAAACTTACATAAATTGAACATTTAAACAAGTTAAAATAAAATAAAATAAACATTTAAACAATGAAACATACCTCTGAACGCCCATATTCCTGCATTTTCAACCCTCAAGTTACTTCACGGTGTACTTACAGCCCTGACACACGCCCTGAATGAGCCCTCCCTGAGCTGTCCCAGGGATTTACCTTTAATACTTAATCCAGCTTCTAATGAAGTCTTTCCAGAGGTTTCAGCGGCAAGCTGACAGCACTGAGCCATGTGAGACGGAAGCCTCCCAAGCACAGCTGAACTAACAAGCACCCGGCCGCCTCCCTCCCTCCCTCGCTCGCCACCTCAGCTCACCTCAGCGGGCCGCAGCCCTCAGCACCGATCAGCCGCGCCCCTCCACCACCGACGACTCCACACCCGGCTCCGCCGCTGCCCCCGGCCCAGGCCACGCCGCGATGGCGGCTCCGCCTCCGGGTGAAAGGTTGGAGGGAGGGAGCGAGGAAGGCAATGGGCGGGCGCGATGATGGCGGCCGGGAAGTCGCGGGGTAGCGCCAAGGGGAAGGTCTGCCGGCGTCGGGAAGGTAGGCTCGGGGTTCGCTCCTCCCGCACGGTGCTTTGGGCTCTGCGCTTAGGGGCTAGCACAGCTCGCTGTACGCGGGGGGCGGCGGCATGGCCGCCGTGGGGGGGCCGAGAAAGGGAGGTCCGGCGCCCCGCTGGCCCCTGGGGCCCGGTGGTGGTGCGGCCCGTTGGAAAACGGCGTATTCCGGGAATAGCAGCGCGTTTGGGACGCTGCCTGGAGTACTGCGTCCAGCACTGGAGTCCTCAGTACAGGAAGGACATGGACCTGTTCGAGAGGGGGCCAGGAGAGGGTCACCAGAAGCAGAGGGCTGGAGCAGTCCTCCTGTGAGGGGAGGCTGAGAGACTTGTGATTGTTCAGCTTGGAGAAGACTTCGGGGAGACCTAATTGCTGCCTTTCAGTTCTTAAAAGGAGCCTATAAGGATGGGGGAGACTTTTTAGCAGTACCTCTTGCAATAGAAGTGGTGATGGTTTAAAACTAAAAGGGGAGATTTAGGCTGGATGTGAGGAAGAAATGTTTTGCAACGAGGGTGGTAAAACACTGAGGAGGTTGCCCAGAGAGATGGATGCACCATCTCTGCAGACACTCAAGACCAGCCTGGATGTGGTCCTGGGTAACTTGGTCTAGTAGATGTTCCTGCTCGTTGCCGGGGGGGGTTGGAATAGGTGAGCTTTGAAGGTCCCTTCCAACCCAAACCGTTCTATGATTATATGGTTGTTTTCCCTCACTGTGTGCCTTGTCTTAAGGGAACCGCTGCCCTAGTTCCTTATGTCAGTATCCAGGGCGGGCAGAGCCTTGGGGCAGCCTGCAGAGGCGAGTGGAGAGCCAGGGTGAGCATGACTGGCAGAAAATTCCTTTTTCTTTAGCTTTCCAACTATTCAGAGCATGAGTGAGAGTATGAAGAGAGTTGGGCCTGCCTCTCCCCACACTTAAGAAAAGCATGTCCAACTGCTTCCTGAATGATTACTGGCTTACTGAGGTCACTCTCGCCCCCCCCCCCAAAGCAAGTTTCTAAGCAATTCTTGTGATTATGCTTACTGTTTAGAGGATTTGTGTTTTTGAGATTCCACGATTTTCCGCTGTTAAAGGAAAAAAGTACACTCACTTCTGTATTTCTGTGCTTGTATATTTGACTTCTAGGAAATAAGAGTCCAGTTGCTCTGAAGCATGAAGATGCTGCTCAAAGGTATAACTTCTAACTAATATTTTATGGCATTCATGTTGGTTTGCCCTAATTTGAAATCTCATTATCTGCTTCACATGTTTTTTTACTTTCTCAGGGTACCATGGCTAACTTCAGGAGATTGCTAGCATCATCATCATGCAGGCTTGTTTGGAGTGATGCTGTGTAACTTCTAACAGCATGCACATATGTGCCTTGGATAATACGCTAATAGTTTATGACTCTAATCTCCACAGTTGTATTTCCTTAGTCTGTAGTACTTGCTTTTTGTCATCTTAACTTCTCTGCATGTACCCGCTGTTTTTCTTTATTCACCTCAAAACCAAACTGGAGAGGAAAAAACACTTTTTGCTATGGATATTTACCTGAATAGTCACTTGGTTCTGTGACAGAGCTAGACTTCCAGCGTAGACCTCTGTTGGTTAAGACTGCCTAATGACTGTTCCTTGATGTCCTCTGTGGAAAGCACTGCCATATGGAGATCAAGTAGAGATGGTTATTTTCTGAGTATTTGCTGGCAACAGAATAGTGGCAAGCATCAGGAGCACTCAGGAAACCTACCGAAGTGGGATTTATTAGTTTTATTCCTTCCTTTACTTTGTACCCTCACGCTTAGTCTTGTCCCAGTCCTTCTTTCTTCCTGCGCTTTATGTTTCATCCAGCCCCTGTTTTCCTGGCAACTCTCCCTAAATTGTTCATCCCAGGCAATTCGTGTAGCCAGTCCTGTTGTTTCCCTCTCTTGCAAGATGAGTTGTGTAACATTGTATGGCAATAATGTACTGCAAAAAGAGTCAATGCTTTTCCTGACCAGGTGGAAATAAAGCAAACCAAGGTTGGAAACCCCTTTGTGGTTACTCCAGAATTACTAGTCCATTGCTTTGTGCTTTTGCTTTGTTTGCCCAACACGGTGTGATGCAGAAAAGTGTAAGCTACTGTCTTTCAGAAATAAAGGTAAAGATATGATGGGAGAATTGTTTATGAAGTCTGTCCTCTGTGTCCATTCTGTTACAGGAAAGCAGCTCTGGAGGCTGCTGTGAGAAAGAAAATTGAATTTGAAAAAAAGGCTTTGAATATTGTTGAACAACTCCTGGAAGAGAATATTACTGAAGAGTTCCTTCTGAATTGTGTAGGTGTTGCAAGTTTTCATGCTCTTCTCTATTTTCATGTTTAGATTTAGTTATTCAAGTTCTTGGAATGATTTACGGCAGTTTAAAATAGACAAACCATATATTCCCTCTCATCAGCTCTGATGATGATTGCGTTACTTTCAAGGGCCCTACTGCTGATGATTGCCTTATTTTCAAGGGCTCTGTGGTGAAAACATGCCCTAGTTTTGCAGGACTATGCATTTATTAATCCTCACTTTATTACCACAGCCTTTGTCGATGCCTCTGTGGATCTGGGCTGATAGATGAATTTAGGTCTATTATCACATTACCTGTGAATTTAGACAAAGTGTATGTAATGCTCCACAGCTTATCAAGCAGCACTGTTTTGCTGGAATGGTACGATGATTGCTTCTGTTAAGGTTGTAAACAGGTGTAAAAAAACCATATAAATTGAGGGAATTATTGAAGTAGGTGCCACACTAGAGGCAATATTACAAAGATATTGTATACGTAAGAAGCGCCCATGTCTGTCTTTCCATGTTTACCCTGTTACTGGTTTTACTGTACATGTTCTAAATGTTGCTTCTTAAACTTTCTAGGTAACTGTTACAAAATTAGAATTATTTACTTGCTTACAAGATGTTTTGTTTATAAAAAGTGGCTGATTTTCCAGTATCTGTGTTAACCTATTCCCTTGTCGTTTTAGGGAAAATGTATTACTCCATCTCACTATAAAGACGTTGTTGATGAGCGGTCAATCATCAAACTGTGTGGTTATCCTCTATGTCAAAATAAACTGGAAAATGTAAGTTGCTTTTTCTTAATGCTGCTACCATAAGAATCTTTTCACAATTTTTATTCTCTTGCATTTTCTTGTTAATTTTCAGCTGACAGTATTAAACATAGATTAAAATGCTGTCAAGTAATGGGCCAGGCATCATATAATTCTGTTACAGTATAATCCTTTTTAAGTAAAAGGTAACATTTGATCAGTTGACAACTATTAGTATATGACAGAATCAGCATCTACTTTGACAGTAATAAAGATGAATGAGGTATGGCTCCATGGCTTTCCTTTGTGCGGGCAAAAGCTTTCTAATTTTGTTCTAGTTTTGTGTAACCACGTATGTGAGAAGGATTGAAGTGAAAAAATAATACAATGCAGGGATATTACTGTGTGAATGCATATACATCTGCTCTAAAAATGTACGTTTCCTGTGTCATAATTGTAGTCACTCTTATTTAGGTTTGGTAAGTCAGAGCTCAAGTGAAAGTCAGAGTCCAGTTAGATAGCCTGTGATGAAATACCAGTTGTGGTACACCTGATGCTCTGAAAAAAACCTACTTGAGTGTGAAAAATTTTGCTGTTTTGGACTCTTTATGTCTCCACAGAAGGTCACTGGGAAACTGCATTACATTTTAAGTTCCTCTCTAGGTTTGTGTGGGTAATGGTGGGGGTCTCTGATAGTCTAGTCTCACGTGTGTAAATAGGTATGGATAAAAGAAGTACCTGTCTGTAATTGCTCAACACTTACACATGAGTAAATTTCCTACAATGCATCTCAATGATTAAGGATAAATTGGCCTTCCAACCGTAACAATTCTGTGATTCTGAGAATCTTAACATCTGAGAAGGTAAAATGTCAAAAAGCCTGAGAGGAAACAGTGGTTGTGGTATGCAATTCAGTTAAAACAGAACCTGTTACACATTAAAGTAGATGACTTAGGAATGAAGTTCTCTGTAATGTCATGATGGAAGCAGCAGTCTTGCTGATGAAAGCATTTTTGTTCTAGGTGCCAAAACAGAAGTACAGAATTTCAACAAAAACAAACAGAGTTTATGACATCACAGAAAGAAAGGTATGGAAACAAATCTACTTCTAAAATGTGTTTGATATTGTCTCAGCATCAGAAATGCTGTTTTGTATCAGCGTTCATGCAGTGGCTTGATTTTGAGCCAGTGTGGTTCTTAAGAAAATAATTTTATGAACTATTAGAATATGAAGGTTTTCATGCATTTCAATTTCTGGATATTCTTTTTGTAAAGACAAAACCCCACATGTTTTCTAAGTTTAAACATAAAATGGAAATTTTTACTTGGTTTGAGTGTGGTGCAGCTGATCAGTTAAAGACGTCTGTGAAGAAGTGTTCTCTGTTTCTCGCCATTATAGTCAATGAGCTTCAGTAGGGTCAAAGTGCACATCCTTCTCATCTACTGGCTTGCAATAGCATGATGCAAGTTCCATCTCATGCATTCCTTAGTGTGACTGCCTTTAGGGTTCTTTTTTGAGAACTTTTCAGCATAAAACCTATGTCTTCACGAAGTCGGACTCTTTCTTGAGGCGTATTTGTGCATAGTTACCTAAAAGTCTTTTTTGCATGCTCACAGGATACTCAGTCACCTGTATGTGCTAAGACACTGAGTTGTAAGAGAAATGTTTCTAGTTCTAGAAGAAATTTCTTCAGTGTCACTAGTACACATTCCTTTCCTCTGATTACAACTCTGGTATACACAAAACTGTGGGAATTGATTTTTCAAGCTACCAGGCAAGACTCCAAGGAGTGGAATGTTTTGTCTTGTTCCCTGATGTAGCTGTGCGAGTTTCTTTTCAAAGATGCTGCAAGACTTGAGGTAATTTTGAGTATTGCAAAATACCCGAGTTCTGCTGCTAACCATAATTTTCCTCATTATCTGCCTGAATTTAATTGCGTGACTTTGAAGCTGTATGACCATCTTGTTGGGTTAGGAATTGTTCTTTGAACAGGTTTGGGTGCTTTTTTTAATTATTCTCATGTAGATTTCAACACTGTTTTCCTTCTTAGTATGTAAAAAAGCACAGAAAGCATGAAAACAGGGAAAAAATAAGAAGCAAAGAGTGGCTTGTGGGGAGTAGGGTAGACCTATTTGATAGGTTTGGTTTCTCAGGTAAACTAAAAACCTGGTCAGAGGCTTAAAAGGAAATGTGAATTGATACTTAATTTTACAGGCATAAAAAAAACCCAATTACTTTTCTACCTTTCTGTGGGTACTGAAGTTGTCTTTAGTAATGTTTTCTTGCTTTCTTTTATTTCCAGTGCTTTTGCAGCAACTTTTGCTATAAAGCATCCAAATATTTTGAAGCTCAGATTTCCCAAAGTCCAGTATGGATGCGAGAAGAAGAAAAGTAAGTATAACCTTATACATCCATTGCTCCTTTTGGGAATATTATTTTCTCTGTCCAAGCTGCAATGCCCATTGCTTAGCTGCGGTGCATCAGAATGATTGGGCTGAACTAGAGGTAATTGGTGTTAACAGCTTAGCTTAGCATGGTCTTGATTTTTAAAGTATTGTTGCCATATTGATTACAGTAAGTGACATGACTTGGTGCTACTTGTGACTATTTAGTAGACATGACTTGTTAGTTTAGTTTAGAGGGAAGACTAGTCATAATTAATAGTCAACTCCTGAACTTTAAAATGTACTTTCTGGGACTGGATTTTTCCAAACCATATGCAGTGATGCAGTCCATGTTCCCAGCTTAGGAAATACAGGCTTGTGAATCGTGAATCGAGCCAATGGGTGTCACTGTTTAACAATAGGTACATGCCTGGAGAATGTTCAGCTGAATTTATTTGGCTTTTGTTCTCTGAGGCACTAATTTTCATAGTCTCTTGGTTTTCAACAAACAAAGCTAGCTGAAATTATATGTTTGAGCTTGTTTTTACAGTTTGGATGAGTCATCTGAATAAGTATCTGATCAATGAGGGAACTGGTTTAGAGCAGCCTTATGTGTTTTGAGGGATTTTAGTAGGTGAAACTAGTCTCTTAATTGAACGTTTAGGTAAGTTTGCCAGTATTTTTATGCTTTCATTTTTCTATCTTTAAAGAAAGTATTTCTAAAATCTCCTTTTATTCTTAACATCTCAAGTGTATAGTTCTGATATGCCTGACGTAGTAAATTATGCTGTGAGGAGGGAGCTTTTTCCAAACAACAAGCAAAACCCCAGATAGTTCATGGCTAGGTATATCTGTTTGCACAAGCAGACATGTGCACACGCTGTTATACATTTACACATTAAGATATCTGAAATCCTTTTGACAGAAAAGACTGCAACCTCCACTTCAAACTCTGAAGAAGTGTTATATATAATAACTTAAAGCATTTCATGTTATCACCTTTAGTTTCCAAACTCAGTTCATTCATGAGTGGTGGAGCTTTCATCTTTTTTAAGCCTATGGAGTTTTTTATATACTATCTGAGAAGTGTTAGCGCATTGACTTGCATTTAGTGCATGCTTAAAAGTCTTTCTTTCATTTCTAGGACAAGCAGCTAGGATTTTGACTTTTAGCATTGTATAAAATAAACAGCATTGTGATGCTACCTCATAACTGAACTGGAGCAGGTTAACTGCAAGTAGAGCTTTGGAAAGAAACACATCAGAATTGGTTTAGTAATGTTCCTTAGAGTTTCTGGAAGCCTTTGAACTCTATTTTCTTAAGGCAGGGTAACCTGAGAGCTTAATTTTTACAAAGTAAACTTTTAAATAAATAAAGATGTCCTGAATATTTGTAATTTTTGCATTAATTGGGAGCATTTTCCTATAAATAGCCTATGATTGGTTTTACTATAGAAACTTTGTGACCTATGAAGATCTTGGCATGTTTACTTTGTTGAAGAGGAGACCAAACAGTGATCTGAAAGCAGTCTGCAGCAACTTGAAGAAAAGTTACTAAGATTACAGAGCCAAATTATGCTTTGTTAGTGGCAGAAAGCTTAGCAAGGGGTGATGGCCACAAATTATTGCATATATGTTACAGATGGTACATGGAGGGGTAAAAACTGCACCAGGGTTATGGTGGAATGAAACGGGATACTCAGCAGTGTTTTGAAATCTCCATGTTTGGAGATTTTCAAGATTTAAACTTCATGAATTTGTGGATGACCTGATCTAGTGCTGGTGACAATTGCAGAAGTCAGACTAGAGACTTCCAGAGGTCCTTCCTGACTAACATTTGTGTGACTTGCTGGTTCTGTTAAATGTTGTTTAACGTAACAGCATCATGCTGCATGTACATGTCATGCTCTGTGAGCAGTTACCATAAAAACCTGCTCTAGCTAACCCTGATTTGAACAGAGGGTGTTTGATTAGAAGATCCTCGGATATCCCATCCAACTTCACCTATGTATTCCATGTATTACTGTTTATTTAAAGAGCATTGATTTAGCAGGAAAATCTTCTTTCTGTGTCTTCTTTTTGCAGACCACCAGACATAGAGCTGCTGAAGAAGGGACAGAGGTACACTGAACAAGATTTGTTTTCTGTTATAGGCACTTCTGGTTAGAAATATCAGGTGAAAGGGGAATTTTTGATTTCCTATGTTATACAAAAGACCTTATTAGAACCTACACAGTGGTGTTTTTTTTTCTTTTGTGATGCTAAACCAGCATATTTGATCTGTATGATTTAGTATACAGCTGCTCTTGGCCTCTGTGTCTTAATTGATCCTGTTGAAATCTGAAACAAATCCACTGTTTGTACTTTGCATATTTTATACCATCTATTCTTTATAAAGAAAATAGTACCAATTATATGTGATGAAAGCTTCTGTGCTTCTTAATCTAAAACATCCTTATCAGCTAAAATGAAATCATGCTACTCTGTCATCTCTCTGTACCTTGCTGTGTATTGTGATTTTTTTTTGTTTGGTTTCTTTTGCAACACATGGCCGTTAGGTGGCAAACTTGCATATGCTAAAACCAGCTCTGCTTCTCCCCTTGATTTTAGGGTAATGTATTCCTGTACATGTTAAGGCACCCATCTTCATTTTAGAATTGCAGTCTTCTTCGTGCTAAGTCATACATTAGTCTGTTGTCTTCAGTAATGCCTTGTTTACCTTTTCTAACTGCGAATAAGCAACTGAGAAGTCGCTTATCTAAATAATGTCTCTATTTGTTATCTTGGTTGCAGAACATCACAAGTCTTGAGTTCAAGAAGGCTTTTAGAAGAGCAGCTATGATTCTTAAAGCTTCCCTTCTGCTCTAAGAGAAGAATGCTTTATTTATCTAATACAAGAATGAAAAGCAGGGAGCACCCTTTCTTATTTTATTGATGGCTTGTGTTTTCTGTTACAGTGGACAGTCTGGAGAGGAGGTGAAAATATATGATGAGATAATTAAAGCGTCTGATGTTGAAAACCATAATCCATGTGAACCTGCTTCTCAAGACAAAGCCAGTGACAGCAGTAGTGATACTGAACAAGAATTTGTTTCTTCTGTCCTACCAGGAAGTCAGTCAAGTTCCGCCAGTTTTGCACAGCAATTGCACAGAAACAGCATTCTCAAAAAGAAGCCCGCTCAAAAAGTATGTTCCAGCCCTAAAACTGAAGACTCAGATGTGGTAGAAGCCACTGAACGACTATCTAATTGTAAATTAGATGCTCAGGAAGAAGAGTGTGGTTGCTCTGGTCATAATGAAACAACTGGAACACCTTCAACGACTGCTACTCTTCATAAACCAAGTGCTTCAGAAAACTGTGAAAATACCTGTGCTTCACAGATAGTTTATCTAGGTGTGAGCAAAAGAGGGGCAGAACATCTTAAAAGAGCACTAGCTAACTCAAAAGAACATGGAACACCTGAACTGAGGCATCCAGTTAATTCCAAAGGCAGTTTATTACAAGTGCTTAAGCAAACACTTACAGAATGGAGAACTGAGGAAACTCTAAAATTTCTCTATGGCCCAAACTACAGTTCTTTATGTTCTTCAGAGAGCATAGCATCTGCCAGCCAGGAGAATGAAGAACTTGATGAGGATGACTTAGATACAGCTGATGATCTTAATGCTGGCGCTATAGGGGAGTCTGAAAACAGTTTGAACTATTCTTTACCTTTCACAGGCCCAGGTGGAATTGTTAAGCCAGTGCCTAGTTATGAAAAGTTAAAAGAAGAAACAGAGTTCCTACAACTCCGAGTAAAAGAGTTCTATAAAGGAAAGTGCATCTTGGCTGAAGAGGCAGGGACAAGTGCACAAGCTGGGGAGCATCCAAGCAAAGATGAAGTAAGTGTCCAGTGGAATAGCGTTGAGGCAGTTTGTTTCTGTCATTGTAAGTGGATAAGTATCTAGCATAGGGAAGGAGAGAAGTAGGTTAACACACTGTATGTTGGGTCAGATTAAGCAAGCTTCTGTCCAGTAAGCTTTTGAGGTGTTTTTCTGTGTTTGGGTTGTGGGTTTGGGGTGTTTTTTTCTATTCAGGGTAAGAGTTTTCTTATGTTCAAGCATTTATTGTTAAGCTGTGACTATTTTGATGCATTGGCTTTGAAATACTATGTTATAGCTGTTAAAGTTTTTTGTCTGATACAGGATGATGAGCAGGAAGATCTCACTTTCCCACTTGTTGATTCAAATGCACAAATGCAGATTAGAAAGAGAATTGTCCTTGAGAAACTGAGAAAAGCGTAAGTATCCTTTACTTTGGTGAGTGTTAAGCTTAAGCTGCTGATCATTCATCATCATTTTATGTAACAAACACGATGCAAGGACATTCTTTCTTTTTCTAGGTGGCCTTAGCCGTAACTTAAACCTGTTAACTTACTTCAACCATTACTGTTTACTTTACTTTAACCATAACTTAAACCCTAAAGAACTTATTTCTGGGACAGTCATCTGTGGTACAGTTGCAAAGGTCACTTGTTAGGGGTATTTGGCTTTTCTGTGGTTGTAGTTTGTGTTAGCAGCCAAACTAGATTTTGCTCAAACACTTCATTCTGTTTCTATCTGCAAAAATTGTGGATGACATGGAATCAAGCCATGCTTCCAGAAAGGTGGCTCTCTCTGACCTTCCTGTCAGTGTCACAGGACTGGTAAAGCAGTTTCTCAGACCCTTCAAAATGATCCCCAAGTTTGTCAGTCATTTTCAGCTTCTGGCAAAATTTCTGTTGAACTTTAAAGTCTGATACTCGATGAATAGAGGACAAGAAAGACAGAAGTGAGTCTTTTTGTCTTTGAAGGTTTTATTCTTGACTATCTGCTTCTTTAGTTGGCTGCTGTAAATATCATACCATGCAGTAGTCCTGTCACACTCCTGTAATAGAGACAATCTTCATTGTACTAAAGCAATGATTTCTTGGTGTGTTGAGTTGAATGGGAATATGAGCTTGCCCAGCATCCAAAGAGCTGTGTGTTCAGTTTTTGGAAACCAGGCGGTGATAGAAAGGTGACTCAAAGTCTTGATTCTTCAGCAGTATCGATGCATCATATGTGCATTAATGTAAATAACTGGATATTCAAATGCAATAGGATATTAACTATTAAACAAGTAAATAGAGACAGAAGTTTAATCCTGAATGTGAAAACCAATGCTTGTTATTTCCAGCATTTGGGGATACTGACAACTAGTTAAATGGCACGTGTGGTTTGTTGTGTGCTGTGTCAGTTTTACACGCAGTCAAACAGGGAGGCAGTCCGTTGTCTTCTTTCTTTTTAAATCTTCTGATTACATTACTATTATCTTGATTTCAACTGTCAGGCTTACAGTGGAATGTTATTCTTGTTACATCCATGTGAGTCTGCAGTTAGCAGATACATTCTCTGTGCAAACCTCCTTTAGACGTGCAGTTTCCTTTTGTATGTTATTTTTAAGACAAATATAAATATTTGAAACACTTATAATGTTTTGTCTAATCCTCATAATGTAGACTTTGATTTTTATTTTTGTAAGAATTTTGGTAAGAATTTGGTAAGAATTGATTTTTCTGTCAGAACAGAAGTGAGAAGTTAATGAAGAGTATACAATGTAAAACTATATTTAATTGTTCTTCATGTTCACACTGAATTAGAAATTTGTATTTTTAAAAACAAGCTATTACAAAGTGAAGGTATTGCCCAAACACCACTCGGAGGAATCTGAAATGTAAATCACTGGCCTCATCTGTTGCACAAAAGTCCACGTCTTATTAACTTTCCTGAGTTTTGGTGGAAGTCCTTCTTGAGAAGAAATAAGGAAGAGGAAAGTGTATATTGACTGGTGTCTTTTACCTTCCAGACTGCCTGCAGTTTTGGGCCCTCTTCAGATTATTCCAGGTGATGTTTACACAGAGCTGAAGAATCTTGTCAAAACTTTCCGGTGAGTATTGGTCTTTATTTAGAGATTCTTTTTGCTTGATTAATTAAACATGCTGTTGAATGATTTGTGATTTGGACACTGAGAGGGCCCCATTGCAGATCTGCCCTTTCCTAGCTGTGTGTTTATGTAGTTAATGTCACATTCCCTCTGGACTTACAAGTCAAGCCTTTCCCTGCTCCTGATAGTGGCTAGGTCACCAGGAGTGTTTGTAGGTTTCTAAAAACTAGGCCAGTGGTCCCTGGAGGATGGTGGTGAGTCTTTTAAAGGTTCTGCTAGCTCGTCACCTCCTATTAAGCATGAGTTTCTGAGATCTGTCGCTTTCTTTTGCTCTGGCTCCCTACAGCTGTGCTAAGTGGTTTTACTGTGATTCAGAATTGGTACCACTGACTTCCAGAGCCAGGAAGAAGGTCCAGTTTGACCTTTCCCCTTCCTGATTTCAAGGGGAAGTAGATCTGGTAGACACTTTAACACCACAGCTGGAGTTTCTGGTTTAGTCAGAAGCAGTAAAGGCAGTATTTGGAGACACTGGTATAAAGTGGGGGGGAAAACTGCATGGTGATAACTTAAAATTGCTCAGAGAAGTTTTCTTTAGGACATAGATCTCATAACTTGGACCTAGATTATGTCCTGCATCTTGAAGTATTGTCAGGAAAAGGAGCGACAGCAGTTGCTAACTCTATGTACATTGTCACTCTTGAAACTTTTCCCCCAAATCCCCAACTTCCATGAGGTTTGCATGTAAATTATCCAAGATTCATTTGTGTGGTTTTTGCTTTGGTGAATAGAAACCCATCTCTACCTGATTCCTTATGATTTATCTGACATCTGGTAGAACACCACTAAAACACACGTGTAAATGTGCAGTTCCTTGCTATGGAAGGTACTCGTTTCCTTTCTGGCAGCTCTCTGCATGATCTCCAAGACTTGTTAGTGTTTGAACTGATTCTGTAGTTAAAGTCTTTTAAGATGTGATTAAACTTTTGAATGGACTTTTAAAGACAAATATATTTATATACATTCATGGATTGACAGCATTGAATGACATCTAATTAATTTGGACTTTGATCCCAACTCCTGGCTCATGTACCAATAATTTATTATATTTCAAAAGTCTTCCCTGATCTATTTCTGATCCCTAAGATACCACTTTGTGAGTTTTAAGTCTTTTCTATTAGGAAGTAAGTTGAAGGTAATGGTAGCAAGTTTTTGAGGCTCTCTTACTGTGAAGATTCCAAATAAATTGAATAGCAATTCAGCATTTTGGGAAGGGATCAGCTGAATCAACTGTGAGCACTGCACAAGAATTTGTAAGTGAATTTATAAATCTCTCTCAAAATAAATGGAGCTTTACAGTAACTGATAGTAGAGCAAAACATAAATACAGGAAATAGGAAAGCAACAGAAGCCTTTGGGCACGCTCTTCTTGCATTTCTGATACGCAAGGGTCTGACGAACAAAAGCTGCCTCATGGATATTAAGATGAAGGCATAGGTTTGAATCTCTAATTCTGTAGGTAGGTTTATATTTCCTTCATATGAATGGTCTCTCTGATTTTTAGGTTGAATGCTTTGGCAGGGGCCTGGAATAAATGTTGAACAGAGTTTATGTTTGCAGGGTATAGAAACTTAAATGCTGCTTTCTTCATTAATATGAGTAAAATGCTTAATGGCTGTGAAGGGAGCACTGGTAAATGCTACTGCTCTTCCCTGCTTTTTTATGGATATATTTCAGGCTGAAGAACTTGCGAAAGAGGGTAGGAGATAAAACACATGGCTGTAGTAAAGCTTAGCTGAAGAAGGGTAAAAGAGCATGTGGTAAACTAAGCAACAACGATTTTCAGCTCCATTGGTTTTTAAAGGAACGCTTGCAGGTCAGCCTTCTTTGGGTAGCATTTTATTCAATCACCACTGCTGGGAAACGCACTAGAGGCATCCCACGAGACGTTTTAGAATGGTTAGAGCTCTTCCCAAACAAAGTCCCTCGGTGCCTGTAAGCTTTTGTTACGAAAACTGAGATGTCAAATAATTCTCCAGAGTGTGTAAGGGCTCTTTGTTAAAAAGATCACAAGAAAATCATCTATTTATGTAGAAATTATTGTTAATGTGTGGTTGTTGGGGGGTTCTAAAACATAGTATTTCATATTGAAAACAATGTCGTCTGTATCTTATGATTGCAAGTATTTTTAGTTCCTTTTATGGAGCTTATCATTGACATCGAACTGTATCAATGAATGTGATAGTTCTTTCTTAAAGATGTGTTGAAACCTTTTTATTATAACTTTGTCTTGCCTTGTTTCCAAGACAATCTGTTAACTTTTAAATGTGCATCATGACTGTATGTTATCTAGTGTACACACTGATTAATAGGTTTTTAACTATTATTCATGTTGAGTGGAATTTTAGGTTCTGGGTTTCAAGTTCTTTTCTAATGACCTTTTCTCAAGTAAATGGCCTTCTCTTAAAGAGAGCCTGAAGTTATAATAGTAGCACAGTTTTGTTGGCTGTTACCAAACTAAGTGATACTACAGTACATAAATATGGTGCTCTTTTTAAGGGGGTAGAGGAGCTGGGGTTTATGGTTAAACTGGTGTAGTTGAAGCCTAAAGAAAAACAACGTATGCTTTAGTATTTGCCTTTCCTGACCTGGGTTATTTAATTTCATTCGTCTTAGTGCAAGTTGTGGAAAAATTCTAGATAGCTGAGGTTCCGAAGTCACAGCTTTATGTCCTAATCCCATGGAGGCAGCTTGCTGCCTTGCAGAACAGGCAAAAAGCCAAACTAACAGGTCACATTCTTGAACTGAAGTTAAATAAGCCTATACACGGGGATCTGGATGCTTGAACAAAAAGGCTGTTTTGTTTACAAAGATGCTGATGACTTTGCTTTGCAACAAACATCAATTGTAAAATGACAGGAAGAATATTTCCATTTGGGGCATGTGTTTTTTACCCAGTGTAAGAACACAGACCTGCTGAGCAAAACTGAAAGATGGAAAGCATGGATGGGTCATCAGCACATGTACATTATGTACCAGTAACTCATTGGTGCTAGCTATTAATCAAATTTATAGCAACTTGTTAATCATAGATTCATAGATGGCAAGTATATTCTATTGTCCGGATAAACAAACTTTTAGGAAAGGAAATAATACTCAAGACTATAATTTATGAATAGGTATAAAGAAAAATACTTTTTTAAAGTATTATTTTATATTAACCAGTTACATTTTCTTGCATCTTGTTCATGCTACCTGATGGTACCTGTTTAGGGGTAACTGTTTATCATAATAATCCCAGTGTTTTATCTCCTATTCCCCATTGGACAGTGTTCCTGTTATCCTGCTGTTATTTCCTAGAAATCCCAGGAAATGTAATCCTTCTGAGGAAAGGATGATGAGCTCCTGCATTGCTCTTTCTCTTAACTTCAAGTTTGTTGTGGTCTCTGTCCACGTCTTGCACAAGGCACTTAGGGATGTGCTTAAATCTGCTGCCACAGCGGGCACTGTTTACAAATTAGGTCAGTCTTTGCTAGTGGAGTTCTGCTAGCAGAACTGACATCTGACAGCAGTTGGATAGGAAGACAACTGAAGGAAAAGAAGTAGAACCAATTGTATATGCACTTTTTCTGTCACTTTTTGGCTGTACAGGGTGCTGGGCCATCTAATCTAGGTCAGCGACAGGTTGGGCAGAGCCTTGAGCAACATGATTTAGTGTGAGGCATCCCTGCCCATGGCAGGAGGGTTGGAACTAGATGATAAGGTCCTTTCCAACCCAAACCATTCTATGATTCTGTGCTTTGCTAAGAAAGGTTGGACCAGATGATCCTGGAGGTCCCTTCCAACCTGGCATTCTGTGATTCTGGTTTTGGGGTTTACTTTAACTTTGGACACCCCTGTATTCCTGCAGTTACTGATACTCTCCTGTTTCAAGTTCACTTTCTTTGCAGGCTGGGCACTGGTCAGTTATTGGAAGGTCATTTGGGATGGAACTTTTACGCATTTTGTAGGGTGAACCACAACACCCACAAACTAGCAATTAAGAGACCCACACAGCTATTTGGGATTATCCAACTTCCGTGGCTTACCTATCCTGCCCTACAGAGACCAAGGAAGTAGAGATGCTGTTTTGAAAAGTTGCATATTGTTTCCTTTCTTTGAGTAGGTGAGGGAGAATTTAGCCAAACTCCTTAACAGAAAACGTTTTCACTGCAGTACTTAAGTCATGTACACAAAGTTTTATACGGTTTTAACATTTCCACATTGTATGTTTGTGACAGAAATCTAGTGACCTCTCTTTTGTGGATTGTTCTGGAGTAACAGCTTTGGCTGGAGGCAAGACAAAGAACTAATGAAGTGTTTTTACAGAGGACTTGCACTTCCCTGTTTTCTGAAAGCTTTGCTCTTCAGAGGCCTTGGTGTTGACACGCGGCTTGTTTTTGAAAGTGACTGCCCTTCCACTGCTCCTTTCTTTTTCAGGCTTCACACCTGTAGGTTGCTAGCTTTAGTCTGATGGGCCTGAAATGTGCACAGTGTTTTAGGGCAGGTGTTGTACTGAAAAATTACTCCAAGTGGAAGCCTGACTGTTCATCCAGCCCTGTGACAGTAACACATCAGCAGATCCGTACTGTCATATCCTGCTGTTTATCGGTGTCTTTTGACTACCTCCTTCATAAACAGCATATTGATGGCAACAACTAGTGTTCAGACCTTGCCAATCAATACTAACATTGAATAAGAGTTAATTGACACAAATAACTGCACCTCTCAGGTTGTGTACAAGAACGACACCTTCCTGTGCTCTAATCAATAATAACTCCTTGTAGAGCACTGAAATAAAGCTGCTTTCTCTGTTTGACAGAGTTCTCCCAGGTGGCTCGGAGCTGTCTTTTCCATTGTGTCTCATCATAGCAGAATAACTGGAATGTTACATATGAATTGCCTGTCAAGATGATTCCATCAGGCATTTCTTGCTAGTGTTTATCACTGTCATCAGTACTGAGTCAAGATATTCAGCCTTTGTTTTGTCTCTTTTTCTCTAGAAAATGGTACAGTTTACCAGGTGGAAGCTTTGTTGCCAGCTAATGCCATTAAGCTATTTCAAATAGCGATTGGTAAACATGAATCTTGTCGAAGATAACAAAATAATCTATATTTGCTGGATCTTTTATCTCTAGTTTGATGTAACAATTCCTATACATGTAGTACAAATCAGGTCTTTTCCTTTCATTATTTAACAAAACTCAAGCTCTTGAGACGCTACTTGAGTAGCTACTTGAGTGCTTCAAAGCCTTAGTTTGGCTGGAAAACTTGGCAGTTGAGTGGAAAACTAGTGCAATACCACTTTGTTCATTCCTGTCGTTGAACTTGATGATCATAAAGTCTTTTCCAACCTAAATGATTCTATAATTCTATCCTTAATAAAAATTAGTTGTGCTAATTTTTAATATTATGAAATAAGGAAATGCAGAATGATCCTGTCAAGCTTCTTAATCGTAAATGCATTTTTAGTGATCATTTTAAATATAATTAGGGGGAATTTGTTAACAGAATGGGAATTTCAGCAGTGGGAGGTACAAATACTTCTCTTTTTCCACTTTTCAACACTTTTTTGGTAACTGGATACTTACCCAAAGAAATTAAAAATGTAAAAAAAACCCAAACCTGGATGTGAATTTGTTGCCGTGTGTTTAAGTTTCAGCAGCCTCCCATGTTCACCAGTGCCTGTAGATGCGTTATGGATGACAGGGCAGCTTCACTCATTATTGGAATTTATACAAGGCTGTTTAAAAGAGAAGCCTAGAGCAAGAGGGAAGTAAACACAGGGAGGCACTTGCCCATCAGTGCTTCTGTTGGATGGTGACATGAGTCTGAACAAAATGAATGCAGCTGCCCTTTTTGGGTGCCCACGAAGCCGTAGCTTCGCTTTCAGCTGTGACTGCCATGGAATTGCTTGTCTTGAACGCTACAGGTCATGCCTAAATTTAGCCATAGTAACTCACACATGAGTTGTTTTAAGTCACCTTAACATTTGACTCAAAGATCTGTCTTACTACGAGGTTCAGCCAAACGGGTCAGCAGATCTAAACCACAGCAGTGCTTTTGTTGAGCGCCCATGTGGTTCTTTATTCACACCTACTTTTCTTGCCCTTATATCTGCACTAGCTCCCATTGCATAGCTATAATTCTGATTTTCCATTTTTAAGTCAAAAATCATCAGAGGATTTTCTCCAGTATCAGATAAAATCCATATTAGCTTTTACAGCAAATCTGGCTCTTGAGCCAATGGGAGAAAGCTAAAGGTAAGAAGACTCATATTTTCATAAGCACATGTGCAGGGCCTGGTAACTTCCCAGTGGGTATAGTGAGAGGTGAGTCCTCACAGCAGCCAGGACTATTTGTGAGCTGATTCAAAGAATTAGCTTCTGTTCAATCTTCCCTATCCCACTTTTATATCAAAAAAAGAGACCTGTTGGGAATTCTGCAATTCCTCTGCTAGAGGATAAGGTGAGAAAGAGATAAGCTTGAAAGTTGTGAATTGCTCAGCTACAGGTGGAACTGGTACATGATTACTAGGTGTAGTAAGTCTTTAATGGTAGACTTAAATCAAAATTCAGCAGTTACAATTCTGTTTGTTTTCACTTTGAAATGTTCTGATATTTCTTCTTTTCTCCTGATTTTTCAGGTTAACAAACAGAAACATCATTCACAAAATGCCTGAATGGACTCTAATTGCTATTGTTCTGTTATCTGTGTAAGTACCATTTAATGTCGAACATTTTCGTACATAACTGTCTTAGCCTATCAAGCCAAGGTATAATTTTCAGATAGAAGGAGGGAAGCTTTTTTTTAACTGGGGAACCAACAGAAATGGTTTTTCATGTAAACAAACTGAATTTTCTCTTGACAAACCAGGATTGTCCTACTTGCAGCAGCACGTTAACAATGAACAAACTTAACGTCATGTTAAAAAACAGTTAAGCTACAGTGGTTTTTAAAGAGGGCTGATGGGTGAAGGAGGATTTGCTGCTAACACATTCTTCTCTGTTACAGTGGGACAAAATGACATGTGTTGTATTATTTGGAGTTGGCATAACTGTTACACTTCTGATTTCTCATTTTTAATTTCTTAAAAGATTTCATTTTCACAAATTGAAGGCAAATTATTTCCATAATATGGAAATATCAGGACCCAGTGTTTTATTTTTACAAGGACTGGCGTTGTTGCTTAAGATTGTGATACTACAGTGCCTGTAGTCCTCCTGAGCTTTGTTCTACTTACTGTAGAAATTAATTCTTTCCAAGGGTTTTCCCTAACGAGAAATCTGATTTTATTATAGTGTCTTTCAGTCAGTGTCTGTATAGAGGCATGGTATATAAAAGCTATAGTAATACGCATTAAGTAACTTCTTTAATTTCTGGTTTCCAAATGCGTGCGCTTGTCTGAAGTTAAGGATATAAACTGTTGTAAACCAGGCAGTTTTCTCACAGATCCATTTTAAACATTTAACATGAGTTCACCTTTTAAGCAATCACTGGTGGTTTCGCACAGCACCAGGCCCTGGCTTTCAGTAGGGTTAAACCATCAAGCAATCTTTGTATGTCTTTCAGCTTGAATTACAAGATTGCAAAAATCTTTATTCCAGAGGCTGTTTATTACCACGCTGCTGCTGCTGCTTTTGGGCTTCCTGGGTCACTGGAGCCTGTAGGACAGAGAAGTACTTACAGACATTCACGGGTCAAGAAGAGTTGTGGGCCAACCTCGTAGCATCCTCAGTACTGCACTTACTTTCGTTGATATTACTTCAGTCTGACACATTGTTCTGGCTTTACTGTCCCAAGGAAGACTATACCAGCAGGCATTAGAGCAGGCTTCAGCGAGCCTTACATCTGTGTCACCCAGCCAGATACCGCTCAAATGATTCATTAAATCAGAACACAGAAAGTAACTTTACTTGAAGGCCTTGGCATGAATTTTTTATCAACTATAAGAACAAATCTTTTGTCATTTTTACCATATATTCTTATGGTTGAATTGGTAATCTGTGAAACAGATCTTATGAATTTTTCAAGTAGTCTCTGTATAGTTAAGGAAATGGTGACTCTTTTGGTCAGAAGTTGAAATATGTTGCCGGTGTCTCTGCAAATGGTGAGCTCTAAATGTTTACATACCTAATGACTGCTTTACAATTGCTTTAAAATGTTCAACGAGTAGCAGGCGGTCTTGGTTCTCTGCTTATACTGATTGCTCTCAAGGCCCCAGCCCTAAACAAATGAATTGTATTTGATCCTAAAAGAGGGTAGATTTTGTTGTTCTAGTGAAATCATGAATAAAACTCTTCTTGACTTCAGCTGTTGTAAGGTCTGTGCAAGCTCAGGGTCTTCGGATTTTGCACAACTCTCAGCCACTTCTTAAGAGAGGATGTGCAGGAATGTAGGTGGGGTAAGAATGAGTGTTAAGATTGCTCTAAGAAGATGATGCGTGTTGCATCTATTTGGGAATTCTAATCAACCTTGAATATTTAGTGGAAGCTGGAAGTGTGCAGGGAAAGGCTACTGAGGACCTGGGCAACCCTTCGCAGACAGGTCCTCAGATTGTGGCCCTTATCTCCTGTAGTCTGCCAACAAATCTGTCATATCCTACTAATATTGTTCATAAAAAGAATTATACTCTATTAAAGTTTTCTCTGCCTTTCCCTTAGCTATACTGAGAGTATATGAGCTATGCTGCTTATTTCTTTGAGTGATTTCATGTAAATTTTGAGGTGCTGGAGTGTGTTCAGAGAAGGGCAACATAGCTGGTGAAGAGTCTGGAGCACTAGTCTGAAGAGGAATGGCTGAGGGAACTAGGGATATTTAGCCTGAAGAAGAGGATGCTCAAGGAGACCTTATTGGACTGCCTAAAAGGAGGTTGGCTGGGAAGACTGGTACCCAGCTTGCTACAAGTAACGAGCTGTAGGACAAGAGGAAACAGCCTCAGTTTGCACCTGGGAGGTTTAGATTAGATATTTGGGAAAATTCCTTGACTGAAAAGACTATTGAGCAGCGGAACAGGCTGCCCAGGCAAGTGTGGAGTCACCATTCCTGGAGGGATTTAAAAGATGTGTAGGTGTAGCACTTAGGGATATGGTCTATTGGTGGCCTTGACAGGACTGGGTTAACAGTTGGACTCGATCTTAAAGGTCCTTTTTAACCTAAGTGATTCTGTGATTTTTTTACTGCATGTTGCAGCACATGTAAAGTCATTTAAATGGCAGAATTGTATGGAACCTGAGTTGGAGATAGCTCTTTACTAGCTTCTCTTACTGAAAGAGGAGAACATTTTCAGAATGTGTGTTCATAGGCCTTGACCTGATCCGAGACAGAGGATGGACATTTTACTGCTAACCCTAAACAGTGAAGTGGCATAAGTAACAACCTGGAAGAAGATAACACTTCCAGGAGGATGAAAGACCTTAGTTTACAGGTACCAGAGGTATAAGGACTGAGACTGCCAAAGGCAGAGTGAGAATGGGATTTCTGGGTCTACCTCAAAAGAAACTGAAGACCTCAAGTGTTTTTTGGTTTGTGTGGAAGGGGCAGGGTTGTTTTGTTTTAAGCAGCAGCTATTGGACTTTGCTTACACCCCATTTTGTGAATTGATATTGTGGCTCGCCACTTCCTCCTTGTACATGGCATCTGCTGAGCGCTCAGCGTACTTCCCAGTGCACTTTGAGGTGCCCTCACCCTTTTTGTGGTATGTTACTGGGCAGAATAACCATTAGCATTACTGCTGTATTGAATTCAAGTGTCATCACTGTTTAATACTTTGTATCACATTATGATTATGCTGTCTTCCTTTCACCGGAGTGTGCATATTAATTCTTTGTAGGATGCAGCATGTTGGATGGTCATAACACCTAATTTTGGTGCTTAAATTAGATCTAAGCTTCCTCTATAGTCTGCTGGTCCTCAAGAAGCTATTAAAAGTAGTCATGTGCCCTTGAGTTTACTGACTGTTAAAGAAACCAGGGCTTCTAATTCTTTGCTTTGAAATAAAGTGCTTGAAACTAGACAGTGGGACTTTCTCAAAGTATAAAATGTTGGAGATCGCAGCAGTGGAGCATTCTCTGTTCCTGGTGAACAGCTGGATTTATTCAATCAAGTTAACTTGTAAAATATGAACAGCTAGTCTCAGCCTTTATTGAAAATCTAGCCTGAGGCACTCCTGGCTTTATAAGCAGCACGTCCAGCAATGCTTCATGCCGTTCACTGTGACAGCCAAAGAATGACATTCAAATAATTGCATTCATGCTCATCATGGAGTGGGTGCTTCTTTAAACTTACTTGTAGGTGAAATGTCTTATTTATTTGTCATTTGACATAACATTGACGGTGGTAGCTTTCTGTGTCTTCCTGCTGCCATGGGTAGGATTTTTCTGTTACAGTAATAGCTGCTGTATAATGCACTATAAACTGGAATACAGAAGTTGCATCTTTTTCCCCCTAGATAAATAGATACAAATGCAGAGGTTCAAGAAAGCAGTGGAAGATTGGTTGCTATACAAGCAAGGGCACTTGCTGTTTTCAGTGTATACCCCTGGTACAGTCTAATGGAAAGCTTTCAAGATATTTTCAGGAAATGTCTGCTTTCATCTTACTTATCTGAGCTGGCTGCTTCCAGTGAACTGTGGTCAGCTGCATCTACACAGCCAGTGCAAGAGGTTCCCCCTGCTAAAAGCTTTGAAGCATTTCAAAATGTTCTGGGATTAGTTTATAAGCATTTGGCTGCAGTGTTTAAGCAAACTCAATATGACCATGATCACTAAACAAAAGCCATCATTATATGTGTGCAGCCACTTTAGGTAAGTGTGTCATGTGGAGATAGACTCTAGAGGTTTACTCTCTTGGAGATAACAGTTCAGGAACTGAAGAATTTTGGGTTCAAGAATGCATTTTTTCCTCTTTGCACACAAGAGCACATCTATTGCTCAGCACTGACATGTCGAAATTATTTTAAGAGGAGTTCAGATGTTTGGGGTGTTGCTGCTGTGTTCTTGTCTGAAAATGTCTGAATGTATGAAATGTGCAAATCCAATGTACAAATAACATACTGGATATTAATCAGACTTGCAGAGCAACTCTTACTGAAACCACATACAAGTCAGCTGGATGGTCCTTTATATAGCAAATTTGGTGATAGAAGATTGGGTCCAGGTTTCAGCTGAGAAAAAGCATTTACTGTTAAGATAGAAATGTAACGATTACCCATTTTGAAATGGAGTTTGCAGGACTAAAAATAAAGTGTCTTTCTTTTATAAGAGTGTTTGAATGGTCATAGTATTGTTTCTATCTATAGAGTTATGTTTTACTCTGTAGTTTGAAATAGCAAAAAGGCAACTTTGTCTCAACACATTAAAGAATTTGAAAATATATTCTTCCCTTTTTGTGTCTTAATTTTAGGTTGTCCTTTGGTGGTGTGAACTCAAGTAGGTTTTCTGTTAAACAATTCTTACGTATCACGACTTTCTAAGCAAACTCAGATCTGCATATTTGGTGTATTGTGGAGATCAGTATTACTTTACTTCCTCCTAGCCTGTTCCATGTACTACTTAGGAAACATATAGAACAGTGCTCTGAGGGATTTGCAGTGTTGCTAATTGGAATTAATTGCTGCTAACTTTAATTACACATCTTCATCATTGATAAGGGAGAAAGTAGAAGAAGAAACTTTATCAGTTTCCTTGCACGAAAAAAAAGACCCAGTGTTTTTTTGTGTGTTGCTGTAGTGCTGTTAAGCAGGGATTTCACTGGAGCACATGCAGCAGCAGGTTTATTTCTACTCTAGTATTTCTCATTGGTAGCCTTCTGAATGGGAGATTTAGATGTGCCGTGTAATGTGTGATGCCCAGTGCAAGCTCTGAGATAAGTCCAGGATCATTAGTTTCCCCCTTTATAGTTGTGGTCCTTGACCCCATCAGCAGGAGCAGAGCCTTAGCGTGTGCTGTCTCTTGGACTTCTGTGGCATGGGGGTGGAGGATTGCCTCAGGAAGCTGTCTTCTCTGTACCTCCCAGTTTTGCTGCCCACTGCAAGGGAAGAGCAGGATCATGGCTTTTCTAAAGCCAAGTGACTCGAAAATCTCTCCAATAGAGAGGAATCTGCATGTTCCCAGCAGTGTATGTGGGCATTGAGACTGAAGCTGGGCAGAGCTGGTGTGCAAAGGGCAGCACTAGTTATAAACTGTCTTTCGTGATGGTGGTGTTCTGACTAATCTTTGTTAGAATCTGGAAATACTTCTGTGTGTGCATAATGTTGACTCTTCTGCTTTAGTCACCCTTGTGAACTTTGTATTCAAAATGCACTCGTAATTAAGATTCTGGTAGTAGGGAAAGTACTTTCCTCTGCCATGCATTTTAGCCTTTTGTGTGAGTAAACAAGAGATTTTTGGTGCAACTTCTGCTTCTAGCATGCTAGGTTTCACAAGACTGCTTTATCACGTTGACTCTGGGGGAAGCTCCCCGAGGCAGTGGAGTTTGTGTCCAATTGAACTCTGTGCCAGTTATGGTAAAGCAGATAGAAGAATTGCCCAGCCTGTAACGGGTTTAAAATGGTTCTTGGCAAGGTATATATTTAGAAGATTTCTTTGGCAATGTCTGAGTTTTCCATAATTGCTGCTTGCACCTTTGCTTATTGGAAGTCATGTCATAGCACAGAGTAAGTTGTACAGTTACACGGTAATACAGAGAGCTGAAAGTAAGATGTGAGTAATACACACTCTTAACAGCTGCACTGAACTTAGTTTTAAACTGAATGTATTTTACCTTCATCCACTGAGCAAACTGAACTGTTCATTTTGCAACTGAATCCTGAAGCTGTAGCCCTATGAAAATATACTTGCTTCCTTATTAATAATTAATCTTAATACATTCAATGCAGACATTTTTTATCATGAAACATTACCCACCTGTTAAAAGAAAAACATGACTGACACACACTTGCATCTTTCATTTTCAGAGTTCTAACTTGGTAAACTTTCTAAAGAACTGCCTACAGTAATGGGGGTATGACACATACACAGTGTTCTTGACTTACAGGAAACTTCATTTTAAGATGAAAATCAGTGTTGATTTGGCTTGTTATTTCTGGTACACATCATTGGAAAGGTTATTATGGCTTTCTAGAATGTGGTATTTTGTACCAGTGGAATTTTTAGCATGGATTAATTGGTTTGGTTCTATGCGTAGACTCAGAATGGCACTTCTGCTATTGAGTGATGTATCCTGTTCTTTAGCACTGAAATAAATTGTGCCCAAAGTAGAAGTATTGTATTCCGTAACTCTTCTGGAACCACTGCAACAGGAAAACTTTGACTGTGGAAAATCACTGAAGGAGCAGTATCTTGTGAAGGTCTAATCATTCCTCTCTTTAGTTTCCTAGTACCATAGGAATCTGATGCAAAGGAAGTTTGTTCTACTACTTGTTAGTTTGTTACTTCCTGAGATCTGAAACATTTTGGCTCCCAGTGTTCTCATGTAGTCTGGAAATCAAGTTCTGATCCTGACGTGGGATGTTACCAGTGAGTACGATGTACAGTCATTTCTGAAATGTGTTCCTTTTATATTTATGAAAACAGAAAATGCAGCCTTTTTGGGGAAGGGAGGGAGGAAAGAAATCCCTGTCGCTGACAAGATGATGTCTGAAGTGCATCTCTTGGCAGTGGGCTATGATGAAACTCTCAGAACTTACAGACAATCCAAGCTGGTGGATTTAGCATCCGGGTATAGATGGCTCTTCTGATACAAAGTGTATGATTAAAGTAAATATTTGGGATAAGATGGCAGCCACTGGTTAATCAGAATGTTGTATAAATAGGCATAAAGTAACTATACATAAAATTTTGCAAGGCATAATGCAAAGAATTGGAACAGTCGTTTCCATAACAGCAAATTATGTTCTTTTCCTATTCCTTCTGTAATGTAGAAGTGTGTTTTAGCTGGCTGGAAGCAAACATAGCTAACCAGTGTATGGGAATGTATGTGTGTATAATTCATACTGTTAGGTGCAAAACCAGCATCAGTGGAAAAGCCATATGGATGCTTGATTATTTAGAGGCTTGGGATCTCAGTACGTTTCCTTTCGTTTTGATGTACACCACACTTAGAGCTGTATGTATCCCTCTCTCACACCCTCTTTATCCATCTCTCTGTCTGTCTGAACATTTGAAGATGATACTGAATAGTTGTAACTCATTCTTCATAAAATCCAGTATTTCTGAGATGAGGTATCCCAGGGTTTTTTTGAAGGATAAAAAATACCTGAGATTCGTGTGGCTCTTCATGTTTGGTTCAGACATTGTCAGCTATTCTGCCTAATTAGGTATACTTTCACAAATCAGTGTTAATAGTTCTGTTATAGAGAGGGTGCCATGGAGGTTAAGGGTAGAACAGTGATTTACTGGAGTTCAGCAAGTCTATGATAGATCTGGAAACTAAGCAATCAAACAGGAAAAGGAGTTGGGGGAGTTGTGGGGTTTTTTTGGGGGGGAGAGTGTATTTTGTATGGTTGATTTTTAATTCTACTGGGAGCTGAATGTCTGGGAAAAAGGGGTTAAAACACTTGAACTTTGGGGGTTTTTTTTAAGAAGCTCATTTTATCAGGTCCGTGGCTGCACTGAAATTGGTTTTCCAAACTGGCAAAGGCAAGTAGAAAAATACTGAGATCCTTATGTTTAACTTCTGACATAAAAAAAACCTGTGGACAGAGTGGAAGCAAGCCTATTCCTAGCACGTCTCTTTACTCAGCTGCATTATCCCAGATGAATTGGACTGAAAGGCAGATAATCAGGTTACGATGTTAGAAAGTTGTGAAACTAAACTGTGATCAATTTTATGATCATTGTTTCCATAGTAACTGAGTGCAGGTGAGTACGTTTTATGAAGTCAAGTATTGGCAATTTATTTACCCAAGCACATTACTCTGGAGCTGGTTTAACTGTAAGACAGTATATTTTATTTAATCTTTATTGATTTTTTTCTTGTGTATCACTGAGATAATGAATTGGTAAGAATAGATGAGCAGTATGTGGTAGCAATCATGTCCTGCAGTTGCAAAAATGGATGAAACAATCTTTAATTCATTAATTGTACAAGGCTTGTATATAAAGGCATCTTTTAGGTATGAAGTTGTCCCATGGTACGTGCTCAGTTATTTATACAACAGTGTGTATTTTACAAAGCCCTTAAACTTTTGAGAACCTGAACCTTTTATTACTAAGTGTTTTTTAATCTTAAAATTAAAAGAGATTTACACCTGTGCTTAATTTCATGGAGGTAAGTAACCCAAAGACTTCAGTGGCATAGATTCCAGTATTTGAGAGGTGTCCCAGGAAAACTTTGTGGAAGATAAAAAATAAGGAATAGAAGACTTAAAGGGATGAAAGGATCATTTTAAAAATAAACTTTAAATTTAAAATACATTAAATTTACATTTATTTAATAAATGTTGACTAGGTTGAAAAAGAGGGGGAAAAATGGGAACAAATGGTAGGACTGGGAAGTACCTTTGATCTGTCAGCTGGTTAGCAGGAAACAGACTTCAAATAAATGCGGCTCTTTAAACAAGGCCTGTCCTTGAAATGTGTACCTAAGAAACTTAGATTTGTTAGAAACAAACAGCTGATAGTGATTTCTTCTGGGTTTGTGTTGTGAATTTCTTTTTGCCTTGGCATTATGCAGATCTCATACTGAACTCATCTGAAACCTTTTGAACAAATCCCTGTATAAATATAGGTGCTTTAAATCTACACTCTATGATAGAAGTTCTCATGCTTCACATCTGTGACCTGATGTCATAGTAATAACTTGGGATATGGTAACATAGAGGTGAGTACTGTACTTTATCCTGCAGTCAGATCTATTAATACAAAATAGGTTTTTGTAATTGTGTAATAGGAGTCGCAGTCTCTGATCCAGCTAAACTTTGTATGAAGAGTACCCTGGATAAGAAACATAGATGTTGTTGAGCTGGTTTTGGTGCTTGCTTTAGTCATCTTGTCTGGCTAGAGGTTTTTCTAATCCACTGTTAAATCTGGAAACTCTGATTTGCACAATTGTCCAAGCGACTGGTTTTTGCCAGACCTATCTGATATTTGTGTTGATGGCAGTCTTGGTAGTCATTTTAACATAACTGTTTGCAAACAGAGTTCCCAAATACCACTAGAACAGGAGGCCAGTAGAACTGCTCCGTATTATTACTATAGCTTTAAAGGAGTCATGGGTCCCTGAATTTTTGTCACTCACATTGTGACATCAGAGTATTTACAGAATGTTCTTTCTTATTAGACACGCTATGCCAATGAGCCCCAAGTACTGGCTGAAGCCAACTGCTTAGTGTCACAGGGTCAGTGTAATGCTAGCAAATACAGTGTACATTCTAAGACATGCTGGCTTCAGGCATACAGCGTACAGAAGTGATGCAAATGGCACTAAATGGCTATACTAAATTATACTAGATCATTATGCCATTTGATGAAATGTCCCATCATAGTTTCACTGAATGTATCTCACACTTACTTTGGGTGTTCCTTTGCTTGTAAAATTAATTCCTGACCTAATGGTATAAATAGAATCCTTTATATATGTATGTGTTTTACTTGTCCTTCATTGAAAGTCAAAGGCCATCTGTCTTACAGCAGTCAGTATTTTGAGGGCAGTCTGAATTTACTTGAGGTTTTTTTCCTCTTGTCTCTTGTTGTATCAGTGCAATATTATTAATATTATTCATTGCAGGATCTCTGAAGTTATGCAGATGGGTGTTATAAATAACAGCTGGTAGCTGAGAAAGAGACTCTTAACTCAGAGAAGAGGGGAAAAGTGGCATAAACAATCCACCCAGCAACTCATGCACATAGTTTGTTCATTAGGTGAAAAGTATAAAGATTCAGAACATTTGCATTTCATTAAATCATTCAAAATTAACAGTTTCTCTACCTCGTCAGGTAGCTAGAACTCTGTTGCCTCAACATGTATCTCTGCATGGTACAGTTAAAACACTGGAGTGCCTTTCCAAAACTCCTTTTGCAGCTTGATGGACAAACAAGACATGAACTCTTGGATGGTATGTTAGAGTAGAACCAGCAAAGTGTTTTGCGACTGTTTATTCAGCCTTCAAGGCCTGTGTGAGGAGAGCACAGTATGACACAAGGGATCTCTGCTGAGCAGTCCCAGGGGCCTGACCTTAAGTCCCTGGCCACTGTCTTAGAAAACAGTGTTGGTTGGGCTGGTGTTGTCTGAACTGCCAGCTGCCTCTTTGGACACAAATGATTGCAGGGGGAAGAAAATAAAAAGGAAGGGCGGGAATCTAATCCATTGTCTCTTTTCCACTTGTTAGTAAGCACTTGTTACTGTGTGGTTAGATAAACCACACAATATGAACCCTTGTTCCTGTAGATACGCTTTCCTTTTACTGGTAGTTGTAACCACCTGGGCTGTACAAGTGAAATTTTGGCCCCAGTAAAAAGGGAATGGAAGTTAATTTGTACCTGGACATCAACTACATGAAAAGTGTATGTGAAAGGTGAGCTTTAAAAGAAGAAACTCTGTATTGTGTGTCAAGTATAAACATGTATGTATCAAAGAGAACATTCTTCTTGAACAGATTCATAGAAGCTGCATAGGAAAATGAAGGTTGTGCAAACAGGAAACAAAGTTAACTTGTGAATGAAACAGAAGTTTTGCCATGTACTCGGATTGCTGATTTTGAATCAGTGTTTGTAGCATTGATTGAAATGTAGTGGACAAAAATTTTAAACTATGAATAATTTAGTTCCTGTTGCCATCAGAGGATTGAAGTGTCTGTGCTGGATTCTGTGGACAAGTCAGTACACAATAATAAAAGGAAGTTAAATAATAAATAAAGCATAAGTGGCACTTCAGCTTCAGAATTCTTGTCTTTATGATGAGAATGGGTTCTTCAGACTATGTTTAAAACTAGACCAGAAGTAGCTTTTTTTTTTCCTCGGGAAGAAAATTGCCTGTTTATTTCAGTCAGTTGTTACCATTCAACACTGTGGGCTTTAGAGTATTTTATCTTTTATTAAGAAAATGGAATATAGAAAAAGAACTCAGGGAGATTAAAGAAAACTACCACTGAATATTGACTTCTCTCTTGGACCAGTAGGATATTGGTCAAAGAGCCCCAAATGAGAGGTTTTAATTTCAGAGTTGCAGGTGACACTGATTCTTATTCTTTTTTTCTGGCACTCATATCTTTTGATTTAAAAGAAGACTTAATTCCAGAGATACATTTACATTCTTATGCATCTTGGTTGTGAGATGCTTCCAGTTCAAGATTGTCTGTCAAATATTAATGTGTTCTAATGGAAAATACTCACTCTAGAGACAGTCTTTTGCTTTTAAGGTTTGGGGTTTTTAAATGTTGAGCTTTTGAAATCATGCTTGAACTAGTGTTATAAGAAACAAGTGGGGAGGATAAGCAAAACTGAGCATAAGAGCTAAATTACAGAAGTTGAGGCTGTAAAGGCTGCTAATTTCTGAATGTACTTTAAACCAGTATGATCTGTGTAACCACTTAATTATAACAAAGGTTATCATTTTTTTAAGCTCCCTAGTGTTACATCTTTAACTTCCAGCTACAGTCACGTTGTACTTCAGATCAGCTTTCTGCCTGATAGAAACTCTTGCCTGATAGAAGCATTAGGCTTTAAGGGCTGTGGAAATCTCTGCTGTGATTAAAGATTCTTTACTAACAAAACTGCTGTCCCTAGACAAGTGTACTGCATGCAGTGATATACTGGTGAGGTACTCAGTTAATTAAGCAAGCAGACGATGTATTGTGTAGAACATACAAAATCACAGCGATGCTTTGACTTTGTCAAAATATCTGAGTGCCTTTCAGTGGGGGGTTCACGAAGTGGATAAATGCAGTGAGTGTTTCAGTTCACCCCATCAACTGAAGCCCTATTATTAAGCTATTGATACATTGGCCACACTCCAGTTCTACGTGGAGGCAGATGGTCTATGGGCTGCAGTGGACATTATTTCAGTGAGTTTTATTGCTGATCTGTAACACTTGTTGCATTGACTCAGTCTAGCCATTTGTCTTAAGCAGTTTTGTTTATAATCAGTTGTGTCAGAGACTTCCTTCATAGGAACATAATTAAAATGACATCTAAGACTGTATTCTGTAAAACTGCTACATTAGAAGAGTGGCATTTGCAGTTAATAACATTCTTATTGCACATCAAATCTGTAACAAAATCTGAAACACTCCAGTCCTTGTGAGTTCCAACCCTTTTTACCTTGTAGAAGCTATCAGAGATGATTTCCTTCATGATTTCAACTCAAAATGGTATGTACAGAGCTGGTAACACAAATGTGTTAATACTTCCTGTAACAGTTGATATTTAGGTAATTCTGTCCCAAATGTTTACTAAAAATATGTGAGGAAGAGGAAAGCTGGAAATCATTGGGTTTGTGGCTCTGTGACTTAATTCTTCTAAGCACGAATTAATTATTCATAAAGATGAGCAGTCCTGCTTTTATGAGTTTGTTCTTCCAAATCTGGAATTGACTGAATGTGAGACTTGAATGGAAAATTGATAATTTCCCAGATCTGTGAGCCACATGATGGTGGTATTCCCTACTTTTGGATTAAAGATTCTGACTTCAGTAAGCTGCTCTGCTTTCAGTGCCATTTGCTCAAACACAAAGAGCACTGGATCACTAACTGGCCCTTGCCAAATCCAACCAGTACATTTCAATGTACACTTCCATTAAATACTGCTCTTCTGTGTCTGAACATTGGCAATACCCTGGAAGACTTTTAGTGCAAAGGGGTTTTCTATTCAGATCAGGTTCTGTTTAATGCTGTGTTGGAGTTGACAGGTAATGCTGAAGCAACTTTTGTGCTCATTAGTGCCAAATTTGTCATTCTGATAGAAGAATAGTTTCAGTCATCCTGGTTTTGATGTTAAAAAAACCCCAAGGCTTAAGTGGTTGAAACAAAAGGTAGAAAGAAAATGAATTAAAAAAACCAACAGTTTTTAAGTTGTGATGATTACATTAAGTCTTATTCATGGTCCTCAATGCCTATAACTGGCAAAAACATTTATGTCCTGTTTTCCAAAGCTTTCTATGGAAAGACAGGTGGTGCTTGCCCATTCTGTCATTATGCTATGTAATTCCATTGCTCATTCAAGTTGCAAGCATGCCAGGCAAGGTAAGGGAGTGGCAATAGTTACCTTTTCCTGGAAGGAGCTTATTTTTGTTGCTATTTTTTAGATTTAACATATGACTTTTCTTTATGAATATGAGTGCTTGGCGTGATATTGGGTAAATTTATGTGCACTCAAATTCTCCATGCTTTTTGCATAACTGTTAAGGGACCAACTTTGGGGGAACAGAAAGGAACCCAGCTCTTAGGTGGTTTTGTTCTTAGCCATTTTCAGGCATCTGTTTCAGAGAGCTGTAACTGGCTGATACCATGCTGTTGGCTTTGAAATTTTAACTTTTCTCAAAGGGATTAAGGACTTCATTTTAAACAGAATCAGAAAGATTTTCTTGAGGTCCAGCATCTAAGAGTAGTGCTGTACAATTAGTTGGGGATTTTTTGTTGAGCTTCTTTAACATTATTAACATTTTTGGATAGGAAGTGCCCATTAATGCTTTTAACTCCATGCAAGTCCTAGTTCATACAAAGCGCTGAAACAGTGTGAACATTGTGTGATAGATGTCATCTGATAGCTTGATGATCACATGAATTTCACTTTTTTTCCCTTGAACACGTAAAATAACCAAAAAATCTGTATTTTATCTGTCAGATTTTGTTTGGTATTTTTAACACTTCCTAAACTGGTGTAAGTGGGTGTGCAGGAAACAGACACTGTTTCACAAAGTCTGATCACTACTGTAGTACTTTTCCATGAACTGAGCATGTTTCATTTTAATGGGTATATAACATTTAGGTCTATGTGCTTCTGTGATTGGTTTGAAATAATTTAATCCTTTATATTCCTATTTTTATTTTACTTTAATGTGGAACAAACTTTTGTGAATAATGTAATGTGAAAAATAAGTAGGAGAAGCAGAATTTCTTTCTCTCTTAACTGTGGCAGTAGCCAGTTATTACTATTGTGCTCCCAAGTATCGTATTTTCTGTTTATATTCTACGGCTTTGAAGGTGCTGCAGAGTTTTGAGGCATTTCCATGATCCTTGATCTGAAATCCAGTATATCATTAATCAGCCATGATAGTTCCTTCAGAGATAAAGTCATTGCACCTTTAGTGACTTGAAGATACTGATTCCAAATACTGTTCTGGCTTATTTGCATACCATTGTGGTTTAATTTTGTTAGCATTTCGTGCAAGGATGAGAGCACAGCCCTTAGGTGTGCTGTCATGCAGCAGTTGTACCTCAAATAGTCATTGGACCAGTGTTACTTAGAGCACAGAACTTAACCTCTTTCTACAAATCAGCAACTTGGGTTTGCTCTTTTGCAGACAAAAGCTTCTGCTTCTGTTCCACAGCCAGTTAAAAGTAGGAAAGTACTCAGTTTCTCAGCATTTAATGCCTGGCTGTTTCTCTGACAACAGCAATACCTTTTTCATAGTATGGGCTACAAGTAGCTACTCTTTACAAGGAGTGTCTTAAACAGTCTAAGAGTTAGGACATGTTTGTAATTCATGAAACCATGTCATACCACTGACTGCAGTTCCAGAAAAGGAAAAAAACATTGCTTAGCATGTGAAGATGAAGATTTAGAGTTTAGAATATTACTTAAAACGTCACAAGTTTTCTGCTCTTTTTGAAAAATAACATCCTTATTCATGTCCTGCTAAATTCAAGGCAAGAGGAAGAAAATTCAGCGAAAAATGTGCTGAAATCTCCGGCATTTCATCAGTGTTCAGCAGTGTTAACGCTGCCTGGTACCAGCATTGAGGAGGTCAGGACTGCTCCTGCCACCAATCTTGTTTCTTGTATAACCTACTTAATCCTGAGAAGGGTGAATTGAAGGTTGATAATAATGCATCTCCAGGTCTTTCTCTCACTATCCTTGTCTCCAGGCTAACACCCTGATGTGGTCACTCTGATCCCCTATCAGCACTTCCTCTGCTTCCCTGCTGATAAAATAATGCAAAACTCAGCCTCCAGCTTGTCACCCTGGGCAGCAACACTCTGCTTTAGCTTTTTCACTAGGGTAAAGAAACAACTCAGTGCTGTCTGTCATCAAGTACGTTACAAATCCATGTGGCCTCAGTCCAAAAACCACAAATCCAACTGTGAATACTTCTCTTTTGAGGGAGGGTTTATATACCAAGGTTTGCACACAAGTCTTTTCTTTCTATGCTGTGTCCTTTTCAGCATCTATAAGTCCTTGTCCCCAAATGTCAGTGTTTGATAGTTGAAACGTTTAGCTAAATGTACTTACCGAAATGGAATCCAAAAAGAAATGGAAAATAATTTCATGCATTGTCTGTTATTCTTTTTGTAGATTTATTTTTTTGTTAAGAGACTCTTTTTAGTATGTTTTGCAGTACTTCACAAACAAAAGACCTTACTATTTTTGCTTAAAAGACATGTGCAGCTTTCTAGAAGTGGAGATGGTCTTACTACTAATTGCTGCAGGGAGGTTGATCTCAGTTGTTGCTTATAGGTTTTCTGAGCTGGGAATTTTTTAAGAAGCTGTTGACTACCTTAAGTCTCTTGTTAAATGTACATAACTTTGCAAACATATTCTAAAATAATTTCTTCCTATATAGTGTCCATTTGTATGACACTATTTAAATTGGACACTATTTATTTAAATACGGTGTTCCAGATGCAGTAACTGATGCTAGGAAGTGAGTTCTTGTTAAGTGATCTTGTCAGTAACATTTCATGTTGAAGCATAAGCTTTAGTACTTGATTTTGGCCATTAAAAGGGGGGGAGGGGGTAATTGCGCTTAGGAATTAGATTC
>JANRGW010024614.1:0-60822 GCA_024733675.1 Psilopsiagon aymara | reverse complement strand
GGGCCGGGGGCTGTTGGGCTGTGGGCGGGGGGTGGTGGTGGTGCAGTCGTGCTGGTCCCCAGTTGCTGGGGTGCCGGCAGGCACCGGGCTGCATTAAACATCTGAGATAGGCAAAAGGTGTTTTTCACACTTTGTTTGGGCTTCAACTCTTTATTTACTCAAGGCATGTACAACCACAGGAGTCCTGGGTGCTCGTTAGCCCAGAGCAATTATGACAGGTTATATTCATCTACATATCGTGCCAGTGATTGCTTTACGGGCTGGCCGCAGGCCGGCCTCAGTTAAACAAGCACAAGCTGTAACTGACTGGGACTGCAGCTGAATCAGCAAACAGGGCTAGAAACGGGCATGAGGTGCAGCCACAACGGAACTGGAGCCATCCAGGAGCTGGGCCTGAAAAAAAAGGGCAGAAACAGAGACCTGAGGCTGCAGTAGAGCCTGAGCCATAAATGACCTGGAGCTGCAAAAAATCGAGCTGGTGTGGGGGCAAAGCACTGACCAGAAGCTGCAAATGAGCTGGAGCTGTCTGCAAGATGGACCTGAACCCAGAGCAGAAAGCAGAAGGAGCTGTAGCCAAAACTGAATTGGGGATGCTCAGGAGCTGTGGCTAAAAGAAAAGGGGACCTGAACCAACACACAAAACCACCAAACCCTACATCAAAACCCAAACACAAGCTCAATCAAACCAAATCCAAACCTGAAACCAAACAATATTCATACCCAAACGCAACCTCAAAACAACCCCACCCCCAAGAAGAAAGGGAGGCCCAAACCTGGAGCCATCTCCAAGCTGGAGCTGTACTCTCCTTGGAGCACCACGGGCAGGTGCAGGCAGAGCAGCAGCAGTGTCAGGGCAGCAGCCCGGCTGCTTCTTGGCTGCTTCACACCCCACACACTGTGGCTGGGGCTCCTCTGTCCATTCCTGTGAAGGCACAGATGTGGCACAGTCAGCTCCTGGGAGCTCAAACTGGTCAGAGCTGTCTGAGCTAGAGCTGAACCAAAACCAGCGGGAGTTGCAAATGAACAGAAGCTGGGCCTGAAAGAAATGGAGGCCTGAACCAACACACAAACCAACCCAAACCCAAGTCAAACAAGCAGCATCAAAACAAATAAAACACAACCCAAACCAACCAAACCCAACACAAAACCGAACCTAAAAGCAAAACAGGGCCCGAACCCCCAACCTGTGGCCATGTCCATCCTGGAGCTGTGCAGTGCTCGCACTGTCACAGGGCAGGCGCAGGCAGGGCAGGTGGCAGCATTGGCCTCAGCACAGGCAGCCCTGCTTCTTCTGGGGCTCTGCACAGCCCAGCATGGCTGGGGCTCCTCTGCCCATTCACGTGTCCATCCCTCTGCAGGGACGGACATGGCTCATCCAGCTTGGGGTTCTGGTGCCAAGGTCATGTCCAGGAATGTCCAAGCCTGCACAGCCCAAAGCCTCCTGGCCTGTCCAGGGCTGGAGATACCCGGTCTGCAGCCCAGTGTCTCATTGCGGGATGTGGCCAATCCAGCAGCACTCGCATCACAAGGGGCCTTAAAACACATAAGTAAAAGCAGTAACTGCACCACAGGGAACCCCGGACACGGCTCCCGCCCCGCCAGTCCCGAAGGCACGGTATCGACCCCAAGCACATCGTGTGGGACAGGGACAGGTGTAGTGTCCCCGTGTGCAGTTCAGGGATCCCCCGAACACAGACCCCGCCAACGGCGGCTGCAGCGGACAAGGGGGTCCCGCCAGCCCTCACCCCAGCGCTACCAGGACCGCACCGCCGCCCTTTCCGGCACTCCCCGCTCAGACCCGCCGGGTCCGGACACCACCTCCCATGCCCGGGCCAGGGGCTCTCCAGGGGCACGGCGGGACCCGCAGACCGCGACAGAACCCCCGTTTCCACCAGGGACCCCCGGCACCATTCAGCGCCGCCGCGCCCCGCCCCATGGAGGCTGCACACAGGCGCCAGTGGCAGCCTCGAGGGGACACCCGGCACGGACCCGGCTGACCAATCAGCGGTGAGGGGTGGGGAGGACCGGCCAATGGCGAGGAGCGGCGGGCCGGGAGCGGCGCGGTGGCGCCCCCTAGCGCGTACGGAGCGCGGCGGGGGCAGCGCGGCATGTCCGAAGCGCGGGGATACGCGTTGTGAGGAGCAGGGTGCGCGTTCCTGGGAGGGAATGGCACATCCCATGAATACGGGTCTCTGCGGGCACGGGTCTCATATCTCACAGGGGTGATTTTTAGTAGTATCATGAACCAAGCTCCTATAGCAACACAGTTGTCTCCTGTTTTGCTGCTCTTGTCAAAATCACACCCACCTTCCTCCTCTTTCTGAAGCTGGTTGTCACCCTTCCTCTTCTCAGGAGGTTCACTGATCAGTCTGCTACCCCTCCTCGAGCTCTGGGAGATTGAAGGAATTTCTTGGTCCATGGAAATCTAAACTCCAGTTCCACAAAACCATCACTTCATTGCCTCAGCAATGTTGTACATGGTCATTCACTTCCCAGCCACGGTCAGTCAGTAAAGCATCTTGAGACATAGTGTGAGAAATTAAGGCAAGAATGAATGCACCCCCCAAATCCCCTCCAGATGGATTTCCAGCAGCTGAAAACTCACCCTCACCCCAGCCAGACCTAACCCCAGCCCTTCAGAGCCACAGGAGCTGTTCCTGCTGGAAATTAGTGTGAAGTGGGATTTGGGCCCCTGCCCTGCCTGCCCAGACTGGATCCTGGCTGCTTTTGTAAAGCAGGATCTTTATTGATGAGCTTAAAGGTGTCCAGGACTCACCTCGCACCTCTGCTGCAGCCTCGCTGCAGCCCTATGGCTGCAACATGGTGTAATACTTGAGCATGCTGAAGTGAAATGCCAAAGGTCTCTTGCATCTCAGATCAAACTCCTCTGCACTCACACCGCATCTTCCATCCCAGCCTCCATTGCTGAGCCCCCTGACCTCCTGTACTTGGTTTCCAGAAGTAATGCTGCCCTTGTTTCTCTCCCCCAAGAATGCTCCCTGCCCCACAGACACCAACAAAGTCACCCCAGGCCCGTTTTCCTCATGCTTGACTCTAACTCAGTCTCCAGCTACCATCCATCCAGTTGTCACTGGCTACAGAAAATCACCGTGGCCAAAACCCATTTCCTGTTACCTTCTCATCTAATAAAAGATAATGGCAGTTAAGCCACACAGGAAAGCACAAAGGGCCCCCTTATACCCACTAGGTGCTCTTTCATTACTGCTCTGGAGCTAAACATGTTGGTTCTGTGTCCTGGTATTTAATTCTGAGGTCCAAGAGCAGTGACAAGTGAGATCCCAAAAAGAGATCCTGCCTCATGGGCTACATAGCAGGGAGCTCTTTACAGTTTCTCTCATCCAAAGGGCACATTCTGCCAATCCTTCAGCAACATCTCTGTGAATTCATTTTAAATTGGCCTTTCCTGAACATGTGGGCTGTGACTGACACAGACTATTCCAGGTTGAAGGCTTTCTAGTGTTTGTAAACCCACCACCTCCATCAGAAACACTTCATAGAATCATAGTATAGTTAGGGTTGGAAAGGACCTTTAGATCGTCTAGTTCCAATCCCCCTGCCATGGGCAGGGACACCTCCCACTAAACCATGCCCCTGTCCAACCTGGCCTTGAATACCTCCAGCGATGGAGCATTCATGAGCTACTCACTTGTTCTTACTTTCCTTGGGGGAATAAACCCTGAGCTTCCTTCTTCCTGGTACTTCTGATGGATGAGCTCCCCGAATTTAGAGCCAGAAAACCTTGCTGAAGCATAAATCCTGGCCTTATGCTCAGGATGGAGTTTGATACCGGTTTTACCCTCTGACCTGCCCAGGCTGTCGTTACCCTCTCAGCCGGTCCTCACATCATGTGTCATGAGGGCACATGTGCCTGTGACACTCTGCTGAAGTGCAGAGAGCATCAAGCTGCAACTCACACACGTGTACTCATGGTATTGAAGAGAAACCCAAAAGCACCCACCCTGAGGTGGATCAATTTTGGGAAGAATTGCTCCAGGATACAAAGCAGAGGGGATCATTGTCCTCTGAGGGATCACAAGCTCTACAGTAACATCCTACATGACAGCAATGTCAGAGGCCCTGCAAGAGCAAAACCAAGTCTGTAACTGTAAGCATAACTCACCTCCTTCACAGCAACTTCCCCTCTAACCGACACAGGACTTTCAAATTAGGAGAAGAAATCAGAGCACAAGACATCCCTGAAATACATCAACACTTTGTGAGCTGTTCTGAGGGGAAAACAGCAAATATTCACCCACCAGACCCACAAGTAACTCACCCAGGACAAAAATCTGCATCCTGCTCTGGTGCCTGAACCCACAGCAACAGCACATCACACACAGACAGAACTTCCAGCTCCACAGGGACATTCCCATTCTTTCTCAGCAGAAAAGGCAGCTTTTGAGGGAGGTATTTCACTTTCCAGATGAAAGACTCTTGCTCAGGCTGGCATAGGTGGCCCACTGTTCCCCTTAGTGTGGAGTCACCAATCACCACCACTCTTCTGGTTTTATAGTACAGCTAGTCTTAAAATGAGGTGTTCTCTCACTTTTCTGTGGGAACACTTCCAACCGGGATGATCCTTGAGCATCAGAGCAGCCTTCCAGTATCTGAAGGGGGCCTATAGAGATGCTGAAAGGGACCCTTCATCAGGGGCTGCAGCGACAGGACAAAGGATGATGGGTTTAAACTTAAACAGTGGAAGTACAGGTTAGACGTAAGGAAGAAGTTCTTTACCATGAGGGTGTGAGGTGCTGGAACAGGGTGCCCAAAGAAGTAGTAAATACTCCATCCCTGGCAGTGTTCAAGGCCAGGTTGGACAGAGCCTTGGGTGACATGGTCTAGTGTGAGGTGTCCCATCACAGAGGGTTGGAACAGGATGATCTTAAGGTCTTTTCCAGACAAAACCATTTTATGATTCTCTCATCATGTTCTTCTTCAGTTTCCTGATGCTCAAGTACCAGGGCCTCCTATCTATTGTAAAGGGGTACTTGGGAAGGTCACGCAGCTGGGGGGAGGTTTCCAACCTCCCCTGTCTCCTAGGCTCCTTCAATCGAATCAACAGCAAGAAGGCAGGGGATCCTGAAGTTCTTTCATTTGGGATGGTTGTCTTGCTACTCTCAAGGATGGTAGAGTGCAGGTCCACCACTCAACCTCATCAGATTCCCTTATCCCCTTTAGCAGTTCCACCTCCTCCTATAGCTCTGCAACCACACAGAGCAAATAATCAACCTGCTGCCATCTTACACAGCCGCCATGTAACATGGCCGGCAGGCTCTGGCACTTACTGCAGCCAGGTGCCTGCAGAGCTGTACATTTATGAGGGACCTCTGCTTGGGTCACCCTGCCCTTCCGGGCCAGCAAAAAGTTTTCCTCGCTTTCTGTGGAGAAAATGCCATTCCAGAGCACTGTCCCTGTGCCCGAGGACTGAGCTCAGCTCTACACCCGACTTTCCTATGGGACCCTTTCTGCATAAACACCCTGACCGTGCCCTGCTCCCCATGCTCCCAGGGCAGTGTTGTACCCACTCAGGGCCACCCCTCCTAGCACCGTGCTTTATAAAGCAGCTGACTCCACTTAAGAGCATGGCTGGTTTCTGAGCAAGGCATGGTGAGGGCATGGAGCTTCCTCGGGGGCTCTGGTTGTTCCTGGTCCAGTCTCCTGGGTTCTGTGTTTTGCTCATGCTCCAGTGATGAAAGCATTTCCTCTGGAGCCGCTCGCCTCAGCATATGCGGTAGGGTCAGAGGTTTGTGCTTTCAAAGTTGGTTTCTGGAATGTCTCAGAGTACCGCTATTTCAAGCCATACACAAATGGAGTTTTAGGTGGCAAAGCAAGGGTGGATTGTCATGCTAGTGGTGTTCTGGTAAGCAGCAATGTGTAGGTGGTGCCCAGCACAAGGTTTCTGTCCTGGCACCTGAGGTTTAGGAGTAGGGCCTGGATGTTTGTGCTTAATGAGCTGATTTGTGGCCCACCTGAAAGGGCTGCCCTGAGCACAGCACACGCATGGAGATTCAGGTGGTGAAGCAGAGCTGGATTGCCGTCTTGAAATCTGGCTAATTTATGTTACAGTTGCATGACTTAATTTTTCATGTAATGAAGATGATAGGTGTAATGTGAGGACAGGGAAAAAGCAAAGTTCCCTATATACCACAATATTAAAATTTGCTCTTGAGAGCCTTCATCGGAATAGCTATATAAATAGGCAGCTACCTTGTATACTAGTGTAGTATGGTGTAGAATATTCTGGTTTTGTTAATGCTTCAAGACTTATAGAGGTAAAAATAAATGTAAAAACCAAATACTCTTTGTTTTCTGAAACCACAGAAAGTCTGTTTTGGAGCTCATTTAGACATTGTGTGAGTGCTACGTTGCAATTTTGCAGTCAGGTTAAAAGCAGAACACAACTCAGATTCTGCACTTCTGTGATCTATCAGGAGAACTTTTTTGTCTCTTTATAGCCACAGTAGAGGAACACTGAACTAGCAAGTGATTTTTGTAACTGATCCTTGCTTAATCATTGTCCTGTACTCTTCCTTCCAATTTTGTCTCATCAAACGAGTCATTGAAGTTTATGCAACTTATCACCCTGCAGAAGTTACAGTATGAAGAAATGAAAAGCTGCACATCAAAGGCTGTTCTGTGCAGGCAGTACCAACACAGAGGGTTCTTTGTGATGAATGTGCAGAGTTAGCTCTGCCACTCTAAATAAGCAGTGAATTTTCCTCAGTTCTCGCACTGAATAATGTCCTTTGTTCTTTCAGGGGGTTACTTTTATTTCCAAAATGCTGGCAGGCAGTAAGCATTGACTTAACAACCCCAAAAATTAATTTCCTGTATTCAGAACTGATATACATTTATAAAAGTTTATTCAAATTAATAATAGCTACCAGTCCTTTCTGCAGGAAATCGAAACAAGCAGAGAGATTTGGGTAGGCACTGACACCCAGGCTCAGGGACATTTCAAGTCACAGTTTGTTACAAGTGGCTTTTATTCAAGAACCTTGTTACAAAATGATCTCTTGCTTTTGTTAGTGTTGTGATAACGTGAGCTATTATGTGTAAAGGTGGGAATATGCTGTACTAATTTACCTTCAAACACTATTCATGGCTAGTTTGGAAGGGAAATTGACAGGTTTTGTGTTTTGTATTAATTGCTCTGTAATAGGTATTAGTTCCACAGAGGCTTTATGTTTTTTGACTTGACAGTTTTGCATGTTGTTTTCAAGCAGTTCTGTTATCCACTAGAGATAGTTCTATGTTTTATGTTACTAATCAGAATGAGAAAAGAGTGAAACAGCATTTGCCGAAGGCGTGAGAAATGGTGAGAAATGAACCAGGAGATACTGGTTCATTGTGGTCCCAGTAAGGAGAACGCTTGGATGTGAGCATTGTAAAATACTATTTATTGGAGCTAATGCTGTAAAGAAAAAGGATAGTGTAGACAATTTTATACCCTTCCAGATGCTGGGTTGTATGGAATCGAACATGTTTCAAATCAGAGTTCAGCACACAGGGAGATCCTGTCCATGGAAAGGCCTTCTGATGTTTTAGTCTTTTGAGCTCTTACAGGATGTTTTAAAACCAATTCTAGTTCTCGTATCTACTGTCATGCAGAGTTGGCTCACTTAAGAACTGTCTGCTGCACTTTTAGATAAAGACAAGGCCACATAGGTGATATAATGGCCAGTGCTGAGTGGGAGCTGCCTGCAGGCTCCTCTGTTACAGCCAGCTGAAAGAGTTTATCCTGTAGCCAAGGGGAATGTGCTGCACAGCACAGGTCTGACAGCCAAGCTGTACAAGCAGTACAGAACTGGCCTGGGCCTGCTATGCAGATCACTGATCCCTCAGTACAGTGGCCTTCTGATTAGGGTGAGGACACCTACGACTAAAGAAAAAAATCACTTTGATAAATTACTGGAAAGTGTTACCATCGCACGTCTAAGTTTGGAGTGCATCAATGTTTTCAGGGCAGATATACAGCCCAGGTGAGTGGGGAATGATCCCAACTGAAACTCGTAAGTGGCTTCCATAATCAAATAATACATAATAAAATACAGTGGGATGCCTGAAGTAGATAAATTTACCTCTTCTTATTAATCCGTTGAGCTTTGGACTGTTGGAGGCTGTTTTGAGTTTGTGCATAGTTTGACACTGATGTAAGCATGTCAGTTTTGTTATTGTTTGATAGTTGGTTTTGGGGGGAGTGGTTGCGTTTGTTGTTTGTATTATTTTGTGGTTTATGGTGGATTTTTTGTTGGGTTTTTTTTTTTTTTTTTACATATTTCTTCCAATTATAAGTAAAGTTTTTTGTAAGCAATTTTTTTTTTTTTTTAAGAAATATCCTGTGAAACTCTGAGTCAAAAGCAGGAACTTCTGTATTTCATAATGGCATATTGGCAAAGAGTTGGCAAGTTTTTCACTTAGTAGAAAAATAATAATAATAGTTAAAAATAAGGTGTAAAAAAATTCACTCTACGCAGTAAACAGCTGTGATTTAGGGGAGAAGAAACTCACTGCTCAGTTATGTTCCCTGTGATTTAGCTGCTATCTCCTAGGCAGGTCCTACTGCTGATTGGGCACAGGAATTCTCAAAGTGTGTCTTTTGCAAAGAAGCTTCTGCATTTTAACAGTAGGTAGTAGACCATGATAACCTCCTTCTCTGGTAAGAGCTGTTGTATGTGTATTTATTTGTTGGTGCCATCTTTCTTGTTATGCACAGTACTCGCTGGTTAGTAACAAGTCATTAGGTGTGCTCACAGATGTTTCTGAACCGAATATTTGTGGGCTTAAAATTTGGAAAGATCTTAATCTTGGGTCTTAATTATGGCAGTTATTTTTCAGTGGAGTAATAATGCTTTTTCAAATTCAGAATTAAAAGGAATGTGATTATATAATAAGGGTAATCTCAAATCCACAGAGAATAAGATAAAAATATTCTCTGTAATAATGTAATATTTTGAGATAAAAATATTTCTAACAAGATTTTACATGGTCTGCATTTTTCACAGAAATTGCACGTGTCTTCTATTTGCAAGTTAAGTAATGCAGGGAATCTTCTCCTACTGTTTAATTTTCAGGGCTGTTTTATGTTTTTCAGGCATTAGGATCAGTTTGGGGTTTGTTGGTCACTCAATCCACTCAAATTATTTAAAAAAAATTATTTTAACGTTTTCAGGTGGCTTGGAAAAAATAAGGGACAATCTTGAGCGGAGAATACAGCAATATGTTGAATAGCCTTTTGATTTGTAGTTGATAGTTTTATGCCAAATTACTATCTAATGAAAAGATGCAGTGACTGCTGTGAGAGAGAAAGAGATTGAAAAGATTTTAGACATGCTAAGTAGACAAGTTTGCATGTAAACATCTGTGATCTAATACCTTTGGAGTATAGTAGAAAAGGCTTAGGAAAACAGTAGCGGTAATTTGGTGTAATGTCTGCTTTCCCACTTCTACAGCAGGAGTGCTTAGAGCTCATTTCACATGACTGTACTTGTTTCTGCTCTTGGAAAAATGTTGCAGTCATGGCAGAAGCATCAACTTCTTTGTGAGTGATGATAGAGTGAGCCATACTTAAGAGGTTTTCATTTTAATGTTGCAGTAGTAATCTTATTTTTAGCAAATATATAACTGAAAACAAAGAACCTTTTAATGGTGAATAACTCATTTTAAGCAAAGAGGAGTAAATCTTTAGGAAACTGTGTAAAAAAAAAAAAAAAAAAAACCCAACTGTGTTTTCTTAGATATTCAGACAAACCTCTTGCTGTAAAGTTACATCACTGAGTTCTACTGCTTCTGCATATTTCTTATTTTTGGAGCACCAATTTTGTGCTTTTGGATAGTAAGTCCTGTTCTTTGTGTACATCATTAGCATCTCCAGAGTTAGTAATGTTATAAGAAAGATGGGGAGAGACTTTTTAGCGAATCATGTTGCTATAGGAAAAGTGGTGATGGTTTTAAATTAAAAGAGGGGAGATTCAGACTGAATGTGAGAAAGAAATTCTTTACAATGAGGGTGGTACAATCCTGGCACGGGCTGCCTAGAATGGTGGTGGGTGCACCATCTCTGGAGACATTCGGGGCCAGGCTGGATGTGATTCTGAGAAACTTGATCTAGTTGAAGATATCCCTGCTCATTGCAGGGGGGGTTGCACTAGATGAGCTTTGAATGTCCCAACTCAAAATGTTGTATGTGTCTGTGATTCTGTGGGTTGGATTTTTTCTCAGAATTTTAAATCTCTGCACCAGTCAACACTAGAGGGTGCCGAAATGCAATGCAATAGTCACAGATTCCTAGTAAAATATTTACATACATAACATACCTTTTCAAAATGTTGGTGTTTTCATTTCTCTCAGCCTTGTCTTGTTTGCATGTTCACCACCATGATATTGTAATATTGGAATGCCCCTGATTCAAGTTTTCCTTACGATGACAGCAATACATTCCTCTCACCCGCGGCTGGCACTGTCATAAGGAAGCTTTTCAAGTATGCAGATAAACTTTACTTAGCTACAGCAGCAATTAATGTCATGTCCTTGTCTTGCTTGTCTTGGCTTTAGTTGTACATGCAGGGGTCAGAGGCTGTGATTTATATTTTTATTTGCCATTTTCTCAGCAAAGGAGGAAGTTAATAAGAATTTTGAATCATTCTAAGGCAGGGCCTCATGGTGCAATTAATTTTACAGTTTTCTTATTTATGTGATGTTTTTGTATGGGCTTAACAGTCCTGCATTCCTCTCTTGAAGCTCATTCCCTCAAAGTCTTGCAGCTAGTGTGCTTAAACACAAGGGGAACAAAAATGCAGGTACTAGTGATGGAAGAAGTTTTATGAGCATAGAAATTCACTTCAAGAAATGAGATGTAGTGCCTTTGTTCCTTGGATGGCGAAAATTACAAGATATGTACGAATGACTTGGTTTTAGGTTGTTTTTACTTTCAAATGATAAAGAATGCCATACCTCCTAGTCCCTACTCCTGGAGAGCTTTGTTTCTACCGTTGGTTTTAGTTCATCAACCAGCCAGGGCAAGATACATGCATGTTGCTAAAGAATACTTTCAGACAATATTTATCAAGCTTGAGTTGAGGAAAATCCTTCAGCAGTTTGCAATCATTATAATGGTAGACCAGACCAGTGAATGTCCTCTGTGTGTGCAAGCATTTGATTAAGTGCTCATAAAAATGCAAATGCTTCTTTGTGTCTTCCTCTTTGGTCACACTCAGTAATAAACTGCGTTCAAAAGCCAAGTCAAAAATTCTTGAAAGCAACCATTAATTTCATGCCCATAATTCTTTTTTTCCTGCCCCAGCAGCTGATTGGAGTCATCAGTGCCAATGTTTAGATACTCATCTACCAGCTTTGTTGCATTGAAGATACGTATCTAAGTGCATTATTGGTTTCTGCAATAAATTACACCTCTTAATTGTGCAAGGATTGCATAATCCTTTGCAGTGGATTATATGATTGGAATTATAATTAGATGCCAGACTAGGAACTCTTTTTGTCATGAAAAAGGATTTCTGGAAAAAAGAAAAATCGTCACTGTTGGAGGCTTTTCTGCATATTTTTAATGAAAGGCCTGTCACTTTATCTGTTGGAGTAGTGTCATCAGATTAGTGCTGCTTTCTTAACTGTGTCTAATCTCATTTGATTCAAGCATCATGGAATAAACCAGAAAATCAATGTATCTTAGGTTTGTTTTTAAATAAATGTAGGGGTAGCAAATCAGTAAACTTCAGTTCATGTTGAGTTAACTGACAGTGATATTAAGCAGTATCTGAACTAACAAACTGGATGTAGGCTTATTAATTTATAGGGAAGTTATGGTGTGGAAACTGGAAACTTTAAATCTGGCTGTTTTCCTTTGTACAGGTACTTTCTTATTTAATCTAACAGAAATGAGAAAAAAGTTTGTCTATATATATTCAGTAGCTCCTTCAGTAATGTGAAGAATTTCTTTTTAGTTGCCTTCCGCCAAGCTATGACATCAAAGAGATTAATATTTGCCTCTATCTTTGGATCATTTGCAAGAAATAAAAGATCCTAAACAACTCAGAAATTCCTTTACATATCAATATATCAAATGCAAATGAAGTGAACTTTGCACTGTTAGAGCAGTGACCTTCCCCCAGACTCTTGAGTCAAGAATTTCTGTTTCCAAGGCCACTAATTCTTGCTGAGCATTTTTCTGGCATAATGTATGGATCTTCTGTGGCGTGTTGTTTGGTGGAGAATGAATGAAGGCCTCCTGGCTCATTTATCCTACTGTCTGGCTTGGGATTTGAACTATGATGTCAGAAAGAAAGTCCAGCGCTCTCACTTTCAATTCTAATCCCCTCATCAATTAGGCTTGCTATACCAGTTCCTGTTGCATGAATATTTTTTCAGCTATAGAACCTAGAAGCAGTTTTCAGAGCCAGAACAAGTTGACTGGTTTTGAACAATAGCTAACATTTTCTGCATTCCATATGGTTGTGCTTTTGAAGTTCTCCATCGTCATCAACATTTTCTATCTTAGACTGAGGAAAAAGCTTTGTGTTTTTAATAAATGCCTTTCACTGTCCTCCTTTTTTCAGTTTGGAGGTCTCCAAACTGAAGAGACCTCAGTATGGTTGGTCTCTTTTTGTACTATTCATCTCTCAATACAGAAGGTATTGCAGAGTGGAAAGCACTGCATGTTATCTTGGAATTTGGGGGGGGGGGGGGCATTGGGTGTTTATAGGTTGGTTTTGGTTTGTAAGAAAGGACTTGCTTTGTATGCAGGCAGATACCATTTAAGAAGGAAAATAGAACCGTTTTGATTTCTAAATCAAGAAAATAGGAATTTCCTTTGAATAGACCATGGCTTTTTTGTTCATTACATGAGACATTTCTAACAGTTTCTAAATAATTATTTAAAAGCTTTCATTTAAAAAAATTAAATTGAATTTATAATTAGACCAGAGAGTGGGTAATTTTGGTATGATCATTGAAATTGCCCACAGGTTCTGGTATAATTATATAGTGACGTTACAAGTATCTGACTTGTTGGTGAAGTTCATTTTGCAGATCCAGAAATATGGGTCAACACCTCATCTGGCACACATTTTATTAATGGAACAAACTCCATGTCAAATATTCCTTAGTGGGAATACATGAGACATTATTTGTTGTAGAGAATGATCTTTTGTGCAGTTATCTTTAACTGGATTATGTCACAGAATTGCCTTGTATTTATTAACTTCTTATTAGGTCTGGATAGCTTTCTAAGAAAATAATATAACCTGTTGTGATGGAATGCACTTTCTAGACAAAGTTTTTGCGAGAACAGAATGAATTATTTTCAATTTTTTCTTGACTCAATTATCCAAGAAATGGAAAGGCTATTATCTGTATAGTATGCAACCATATCAGTCGATGTTCTTAGAGTAGCTTGTTATTAGTAACTTTAAAGAAAACCCATCATTACTTACCATAATGTTTTGGACCATTTTCATTGTCAATTTTCTTTTCATTTCGTTTTTGGACCTTTTTCTTTTCACTTCTTTGCATTCTTTTCATTCCCAAAAATATCACTCAGATTCTACTGAATGTATGAGCTGGTTGCAGCATTTCTATTCCTTGTATCACTGAGGTAGTTGTCTTAATCTGAGAAGAAGAGTTAAGGAGCATCCATGAAGTGGCCCAGCCATTAGAACTGAGAGCAGAAAGTTTCCTTACAGTGTTAAGCGTCTTATGGAAATACTTCTTTATATTGTAGCTTAATGTACTTGGGAGACTTTAGTATGGTCCTCTTGCAACTACACAGTACAACGATTACAGTGTTATGGACTTGTGCACTACTTTGATCAGATTTCTGGATGTTTTGGTTAATGTTAGTGTGACTTTTAAGGTTAACATGGATGCTTATGCTAATAAACTTCAGGTTTTACAATGCAGTTCTGTCAGTCTTGAAGCTTGCTTACCATGTTGTTTCAACAGAGAACAGTCCCTCCCCCACAGCCAGCCTAATAGAGGCTCCCTTCAAAAGCCTGTCTATTTAACAAGGTCCCGAGGACAGGACATGAGCTAGGTTCTGGTTTAGTTTCCTTTTGTGGAATACTACTGCTGATTTAAAAGTCTGTGTTACTTTTGGGTGCAGATTTACAATTGTATAGTAAACACAGAATGTCTTTGAAATAGGCGGAGTATAGATGAAGTTAAATATGTCAAAGGAGAGCTGCTGTTACTACTGCACAGAGCTGTTTCTATCTTCTCTTCCTCTTCTAATGGGAATACCTAAAGCTTCAGGCAGATGCCAGAAGAAAAGTTTAAAGAGTTAAATTCAGAGCTTAAAAGCACTGAAGTACTTCTTTTAGTTTATACTTATTAAAGCGTAACATTTGTGATGAGGAGTTTATCTGGTAATTCCAAGATTACAGACCTAATGGATTCAAAGGCAAAGTAGACCTACAAGTGCTTCACCTGCAGTGCATTGGGAATTAATGCAATCTAAGCCACACTTGTGTCACTCAGGTTGTCAGAATTAGTGCAAATCTAGGGCTTGGCTGATGCAATAACCTTTACTCTGAATCACAGGTGAGTCCTATAAGTTAATCTTGAGAGCCAGAGTTCTACTTGACAGTGTCCTTTACTGCAGCAGTATGGACTTCGCTGTTTCTTTGTGCATGCTGTTATTGCAGCAGATTGCTGTACAATATGGTGAGGCAAGGCTGGAAAGCTTTCTGATGAAGAGGCTCAGCACACAGCACAGTGTCAATGGAAGCTTGTTCTGAGGACTGCTGCAGTACAGAAATCAGCAGGTAAGGAGGAAGCCCAGTGGTAATGACTGAGAAAGCAATTGAATCTAGCCTTCATTTAATGGTGGTGCATGGCTTGAATGCAGCAACCCTATTGGGGAGTAGGAAGGAAAAGGGAGGAGGCTGGGAAGAAATCATTTGGGTTGTCTGCAGGAAGACCAATAAAACTGGTACGTAGTCTTAAAGAATGGAGTTTGATACCACAAAATTAATCAAAAATACTTTGAACAAATTTGAATTGGCATTGCAAGTTTAGGCTGGATAAGGATTTTGTGTTATCCACCTGTGGTGGTTTTTATCTGGCCCTGGGAATCCTGGCGCTGCATTTCTGTATCTTCAAAGGGAAAGGAAATAGTTCTTTGTTTATCAGACTTGCCTTCTGTTCACACAAATACAACTGGTAGCATTTTTGCAGGTTAACTGAGTTGATTCAGATTCCTGACTTGCCACTAATGTTTTCTCCAGCTGGAACCCAAGTATCTTCACATTTTAGCTAGCTATTTGAGTCCAAAGTTGTAGTATAAAAATACTCTATTTCTTTATGCACATATGATCAGATTCTAGAATTTCCTAACTAAAGGATCTGTAAGACTCTTAGAGGCAGATTGACTTACTAAGAAAGCTGATGAGATTATGACTCCTACTGCTCTGTATGGCTGAACTCCCCATAGAGCAGCTTCTGAACTGTAGCAATTTTTAGCCCAAGTTTTAATGATAATCAGGTTTTATTTTTATTGCTAGCTGTCTCAATGCAGATTACCTGGTCTTGTGAGTTGTTGCCCTAAGTATCATGTGGGCAAGAACGTTCAGTTTAGAAGAGGGAGAGAACATCAATCTAAAATTAAAATACTAATTTTGGTTAAAACTACATTTGTTCCAGCTTTGTGCCCTGTGCTGTATAGATCATCCTCACTGACTATAATTGCTTATTTTAATAAACCTGCTTATTTGGACTTGATGATCTTCAAGCCCTTTTCCAACAGAAATGATTCTATGTGGGAAATGGGGTTGCTTAGTTTGAGAAGAGAAGGCTCAGTGGGGATCTTACTGCTCCCTTACAGCTACCTGAAAGGAGGTTGTAGTGAGGTGGGGGTTCATCTCTTCTCCCAAGTAACTAGGGATAGGACAAGAGAAAAGAGCCTCAAGCTGCACCAGGGGAGGTTTAGACTGGATATTAGGAACAGTTTCTTCCTCAAAGGCAGTGGTGGAATCACCATCCCTGGAAGTGTTCACAAACCGTGTAGACGAAGCCCTCATGGTGTATTAGTGGAGTTTGCAGTGCTAGGAGAAAAGTTGGACTTGATGATCTTAAAGGTCTTTTCCAACCTGGTTGATTCTATGATTATTGATCATCTTCAGGAAAATCACTCTTTTCCTGTGTATTTGTAAGTAGTTTAAAAAGAAACAGATCCGTGAGACATTTTACTTTCTGAGGGAATTGGATTTACAACAAAATTTTACATTTCACACAAAGTTTATTACTTCTGTTATTGTTATTTTGTATTGTTATTGTTTGTTACTCTATTGTTAATGTGACTTTATGAAGGATATCTGGAGACAGCAGCTAATGTGTTATGTTCTGCTGCTTATCCCTAAGTAGTTCTTATCACTTCATTGTCTTTGCTAGGCAACCAGACATCTTAAGCAGGTTTTGCCAATCATTTGCTTTAGAAATAATACGAGGAACTTTTCTAACAAACTATCATTTGCTGTGATTTTAAAGGAAGATACATTTTTATTTCAAAGTAATTTAATTTACTGTAAAAAAAAAAAAAGTTACAAAATAACCTTTAATATTAAATGAAAGCACTATGGCCCAGCAGGAATGTATTTTTCCTGTTCTCTTAGGTCTTATCATTAAGTATATTTTGCCACTTTTGTTGTTTTTGAGAGATTCGGTACATAACTGGAACAGTTATAAGCTGAGTAGTCAACATGAAATGTTTTGTCTAATGTCTTTTCCTCTTTAAATAAATAGAAGTAGTTTACATTAGGGGTTGTGCTTGAAATTGTTAAAGGAAAGTCAACAGAAATGAGTACAAAGATGGCTAGGGAAACAAAACAGGTTGGTCTTGCAGCCTGGGGTACCAGATTAATGGGGAGGAGTAAGAGGAAAAGAGAAGGAAGGAAGAGGCAGTTCCTTTTGTTAACTGCACAGTTCAGAAGCTTAGAGCAGCCAAGCAGTAAGAACATGTGTACGTGTGAGCAAAAGCAGGTTGCAGAGCAGAGAGGTTCAGGCTGTTGCAGAGAAGGAGAAACTAAACTCAGAAAAGCTGAGTTTTTTGTTCTAATCCATTTCAGTGCAAAATCAGCTGGTGGTTTGCTGATTTGCTCACACCACCTTTATCACTGTCTTCAACTAAAAGGATTGATATAGTGCTGGTGTATGTGAGGAGTGTCAAAGTAGTCCTTTCTTTTGCTAACACTGCAATAAACAGCGATATAGGGCCATAGTGAACACAGCTTGGAAAGAGAATGTGTTTGTCTCTTGGTCATAATTCAGCAAACACACTCCTGTGCTCTGCTTTGGTTATTTATTATTATTACTGTTGCCAGTTTGATTCTTAGCACAAGTGTAATTTGGTAGATTAGATAGCACCTGCTAACTAGAGTTGAATGGTCATGTGAATGCCTCAGCCTTTTAAAAGAAGTTACGTTATCTGTGGAACAACTTGAAAGAAAGATCTAAATTACCATAAAAGTTCAAGTACCAGGAAGGAAACAAAAACCAGTGAGCCTTGGATCAAGAGCTCTGTATATGTGTTCCGAGAAGCCTTATTAAAAAACCACAGCTGAACTAGTGGCCATTCTCAGGGCAGAAGAGGTGAAGATGAATCTTCCATAATAAAATATTGCAGAAACCTACTGAAGTAGTCAAAGGACTTGAGACAGGCTCTTTATTTGAGTGGTCCTTAATTAGTGCATCTAAAAAATGCCCTCTTAGCGGGGGGGGGGGGCATTTGTTGTTCGTTTTGTAGAAGAGGACCATTTCACATATCCAGTTTAGCATGTGAACATGCAAACATCAGACTTGGTGTGATGGAGGTGAATAACTCCCAGGTTGATCTGTCTGTGGAATTCAAAGGAGCGGGACTAGGAATTTTTTTTTTTTTAAATTGGCTTAGTCTACAGTGAAATTTTAGCTTGGTATCATATCTGTAACTTCATTTTCTCTTGATCCCGCTCCCTGAAGAGTGTTTATCATGCTAGCTTTAACCAGATTTCTGATTATGTGGGATACACGTTTACAGTCTGTTCCTCTTGGTGCATTACAAGCTCTGGCTGTTCAAGATGAGAAGCAGCTGTGGAGTCTTTCCAACAGTGCATACTGGCTTGAGTTCAGCATTGCACTAACACTTAGGCTGCTTGTGACTGGCTTCAGGTGCCAGGTAAAATGAATGCCTATCTAGCTACAGAAGACCACATAGACATACTGAAAGAGGAGAGACTTACTAGACTGCAGGGATCAACACTTCCTGTTGAAGTGTATGATGATCTTAGCTCTATTTATTTGTTTATCTAGAGGCTGCATCACATAAGTACACTTACAATTTGCAAGAACATCTGTGGGGATGTTGAATAAGACCAAAAGCGTGTCAGTCATTCTATAGGACAAGCTTATGCAAGTTTTGTAAGACCGTAACTATACAGGGGTACTTATTACTCTTGCTTATTAGGTAAGGATTTTAAGAGATTTTGGTTGTCTCAGTGTGTTTGTTTTAAACAGGTTTTGATCTTTTTTCTTTTTCCTCTGCACATGCTGTCTCTTACACTCATTATCCAGGACATCTGTGACAGTATGTTCCCCTTGAATAAGATTGTGTGAAAACCTGCTGCTTCTCTCATAGAGCTTCTGGTTAGCTTAAAGAATAAAAATATGCTGATGTATGAAGTGAAGAAAGTTATATTTCTGTTATGTAAGGAAGGTAAATGAAGGGTGGTTAGTCTATGCCTTCCATAATAAGTCCATAATGATGGGCCACTATCTTAATTGCTTCTTTTAAGCTACTGATGATGGGTATTGGCTATGTACCAACTGAGAATACTTGGTTTGAAGTCTGACATAAGGATAGAGTAACTCCATGTTTGTGGTATTATTTGTGAAATGTGTAGAAAACAGAACTGTAACACAAGGAGAAAACCCAATAGACATATTCCATATAACTGAATTAGTCTGACACAGTAGCCTGACTAGATGTTAAGTTAGACACTTTAATTAGCTATGAATGGTAATCTGCTATGTGGTTGCTGAGTCAGTATGTATTTAAATCCAGATTAGTATTTTGTAGACTCTTTATCTTTACATAAACATTGTCCAGAGCAGCATATACAAGTTGAGTAATGTTTCTTTCTTTTTCACTGTAGTCTGTAGATTTGCTAAACGTGGGACTGACGTAAAAAGTCCAGGTTAGATATGTCACTTCAGTGCCTTAAGTCCTTTACAACAATTGTCAATTTTTTACCAAAAATATTGTGATTATTATAGCTTAAAGCAGTGATTTGAACAGGGAAACATGAAGCAAATTGGGGATTAAAAGAAATAAATGAGAGTCTTGATAGTCTACTCAGTATATTGCGTGATACTGCATATACCTACTAGTTCTGTCTGCTCTGAGCTGTTATTGTAAAACCCACTCCTCTAGCTTCTGGCTGAGCAGCATGTGTAATGTCTGTGACAGTCTGAGCCCTTGGAGATGGAATTGGTTGAACAGAGTAGTCTATTCATATAAATGTACAGTGTTCATTCACATGGAAATCATTCCTGGCACAGCTCATACAAAGTATGAGTAAAAGAGGAAACAAAAAGAAGCCACAGAGAACTGCACTCCCAGCACCAGTAAATCAGCAGGTCTTTGTCGTTCACTATACATGTAAGTTACTCTACATCATATCAGCACCACCCAAAGTTACAAGAGGTAGTGGTTTGACGTAGTCCTAGAGGAAGAGATTGCCTTAAATTAATTTGAAACCAGATTCCCATTTATGTGTATAAATAAATCATGTGCAATTAGAGCAGCAAACTGTAAATGAAGTGATTTTCATCTTCCTTAAATGCCCATAGGTATTTTTATTTAGTACTGAAAAGCTGGATGAATCTAGTTTACATTGGTAGAGAGTGGGGGAAAAAATGTAGCTAGTCAGTATCAGCAAAAGCCTAAAAAATCTGGGGTTTTCTGGATTTTGCTGGTTCAGATGTGCTTCCGGTAGGAGGAGTTGTCATTATATACTTAACACTCTAAGAGTTATCACACTTGTGCTGTAATTATTTAACTCATAAAATGCAATTACTTATAGATACAATGTGAAATATCTATAATGTTTGCCTATATCTTACTGGCTTGTTGTACTTACTGCCAGTTGGTATCAATATAAATATGAAAGGAAGCTTGCAGCTTGTAGTACATGACAAGAATATTTATGTCTGTCCTTGCATTTAGGGCAAACATTGAGTGCATTTCCTAGAGATTATGATTTATTTTCCATTTTTGTGTTTTGCATAGGATATTGTAATAACTTGAGAACTTTGGCATTTTAACTTATGTTTTCGTAGTCACAGTTAAGGGAGAAGATTGAAATGAACTGCCAGGATGTCTGGAAAGCCCAAGAAAGAGGCAAGAGAGGGAAAAGCTAAGTCTGATATGTGCATAGACTAACAATTTTTTGTTTACTTGTTTTATGCTGCAATACTGACAATGACTTAAAAATATGGTGGTTTAGAAGTCCTAGTGGGACATACTTTCATTTGTATTTTAAATTCAATGTAATACACTGCTTGGATTGAACTGCTGCTTTTGATCTGTTTGCCACTCAAATGCTGCAAGACAGTGGTATACTTGGTGGTATGATTTTGCTTTGTTTCTCATACTGTTTTCCAGTATTTATCTCTTTTCATTAAATCATGAAATATGATTGAAGTAAAATGTATGTTTCGGTACTTTCTCAGTAATACAGCTTCTGCATAGACTCCTGTGGGATAAAGAGACAGAGACCTTAATGAAACCTGTCCTTTCACTAAGAGAAGAGAACTGCTTTAGATGTATATCAATGTGGTATGTTCAAAGGACTTTCAGATTACTCTAGAGCAAAAGAAAACAGATGTTTACACCTCCTGGGTATCACAAACTGGTACTGAAACTTTCCATGCAGCTTTATTATTTCTCTTGTCTAAGGGCTTTGATTCTTGGGCTGAATCAAACAGCTACGGTGACTTCCAGTGCTGCCACTCCCCTGCTGCCTTTCCCATCCCTTTGCTGTAGATGTTTCCACAACACAGTTGGCAGAAATAAGAAAGCCTGTGCCTCGCTTTATTTTACAGTCCAAGGTGGAATAAAAGGGTGTAGTTTACATGCAGACTGTGATCTTGATGGCAGAGGAGTCCCTAACCTGTAGCAGAATTTGATTTTATGTCTCAGATTTGCACTTTTGCTCTTTGACCACTTCACCTTCATTGCTTCCTCTGTGCCAGCACAAGATTTTCTGTGGCTGTGCAGTGAAAGAAATAAGAGACTTGATTTGACTTGAGATAACACCCCCTTCCTGTGGTTCATTTTCTCTGACAGATCAGGTCTCTGATCCCCTTCACTGCACAGTTAAGCAAATGTTAGGGCTGGCACAGAAAGAGATCAGTGGAGGGAAGGAACAAGCGCTTAACCTAAGAAATACTGGTCTTAATCAATTGAGTTGGAGGCTATTAATAGATGGTAGCTATGCAAACTGGCTTCAGCAGTGCTGCCACCAGACATGTAACCATTGCTGAAAGCAACTGAAGAGTAATGGTTGTAGTCAAATGAATTTGAGAGAAAAGCAAAGCTGTGTTTAGGTAGTCTATTGGAATATGAATATATTTGTTCTCTATTACAGCTTTTTCACATCTCTTCAAAGTACAATAGCTAAAGGCTTATAAAACTGTAAGAAAATAGTTCCTTTGCAGTATTTTAAGTGTGCATTTGGTACAGGCAAAGTCTGCTTTGTACACCACAAACATTGCCATGTTTGTGAACAATAAATCTCCAGTGTTGTGTGGGACAGTGCCAAGCCATCATTGTAAGATTAGCCTTTTTTGTGTTATGTTTTTATGCTTTCTTTTTCCCTTACCAGCCCTGATGCCTTCTGCATGTGGTTTGTACAAAGGTCATATATCCATCTATGACATTTTTAAAGGAGGCAATTCTTCCACTATAAGATGTTTTTTGATGGAAGTCTGGAGATGGAATCTGACTATAGTAATTATTGCATGATGAGTAGTTGTTGACTATTAGTTCTTTTCATGCAGAGTTAACCAAAAATTCAAGGCTTTGCATATTGTTCCTATCTGAAGAAAAAAATTGGTCATAGCTTACCTCTGATGCCTTCCAGTTCATATGCAATGTACCAAGCTCTGTTTCTGTGACTAGAAAAGGATTGACACAGTAGGGGAAATGGGGTTTTCAGTCATAGTTTCCCACTCCTTTCAGCCACAGTCATTCGCCCAAGAAGTGCTTTCTCTGGACTGTCTAGTGCACAGTGCCAGTGTTTGTTTGACCAGTGTTTGACACTTTGGTTCTGCTGACAGATTGCTTTCCAGGTGTTTTTGCTGCTTCTGTCTCTTGCCCTATCTTGCAGATGCCCTTCTCTTTTGCTATAATTAAAGATGGAAATGGCTTTATAGTACACTGGGTTTGATCAGTGCATTACCAACTTATAGCCTGATCAGTCTGGGAGAACCATGAAAATTTCTGTCTTTGGTTTAAGGCAGTAGACTAGATCAAATTTTACTATAACTGTGTCAGTTTACCATTACTGTATCAATACATCTCAGAGCAGGTTACTTTTCTCACTAAGAAGTTATCACTGCCCTAGAAGTGAAGTCAACTTTGGGTCATCGAGCAGTGTCTCTGACTTTCGCACTCTGCATTTAGTTTTCCTTTTACAGAACAAGCGCTGAGATTTCTCCAGAATACACAGTTTACTGTTTTAAACTGTATCACTGACAATGTACTTTACAGAAACTGGCAAATTGTTTAAAGAAGGAAGAGGAGAAATAGAAATATGACCTGGGCTGTAAAAGAAAAGAGGTATTCAGATGGTAAAATTTGAGATGTGGAATCGTAACCATCATGACCACTATCAGCTTTTCTAGTTTTTCATTCTGTCTACTGTATTCAGAAACTTTCTGCCATTCAAATATGTATTATAATTGAACATTCAAGAAATACCTGTCTAAACTGCTTAGTTAAGCATGAATGGTTGTGATCAGCAAGGAGAGAAGACCTTTTCTGCAGTACAGGACCTGAGGTGTATAGAATGTTGTATGGGAAGGTTAGTTTTATTGAGGCTGTAATTTAGAGTTTGTTGATTTCAGTGATGACAGAGGAAAATGAAAGCACGTCTGAAAATGAAAGTACATTTGATTTCATGTGAAAACAAAACTGGTGGGCCCTTGATTCAAGGATCTAGTTAGGAAGGTATGCCAAGTTCAAGTGATAAAAATCCTTACAAAAACTCTTTCTCTTGCAGGTGTCCAATAAATAATTCATCCTTAAGAAATGGATGTGTAACAGCAGGGGGCTAATCTTTATTTGGAAGTACAATAGAAGCCAATTTGCTAAAGTAGAAAAGGTGCTGCAAGAGAAATGACTTTCCAGATGAGATGAAATATCAGATTCATCTGAGTAACTGGCTAGAACAGGATTACATCATGATACATGGCTTGTTCCTTGTCATTTATCCCCCTTCAGATGTAGGAACTAATTTTTAATTCCCAGGGAAGTCTGAAAAAAGGACATGAATGGTTATCCCTGGAATACTTTCTATTTCCACATAGTGATTTGGAGTTACTCAGCCTTGGTATCTTTGAAATACTTACATATGCAATTTTCAGAAGTGACATTGAAGCTAATTCAGCAAAACCATAGCAGAATTAAGAGTCCAGCTTGTGTCTGGAGTATAACAAGCCAAAATGAGCAGGAGAATCTTTTGATAGTTCTGGGATATTGTGATAAAAAAAAAGAAGAAAATTAATGAATTATCAGTAAAGCATTGCAGTGTGAACATGGGATTAGAAACCTACATATCAAAAAACCTTTCTCTATGATTTTCCTTCAAATATTCCCAATATGTGTGACTGCAGCTGTGAGCATGTTTTTAAGATAATACAGAAAGTCAAGTTCAGCTCACTAGATCAGAAGTGCCACTGTAGTAACTTCCCATTATTATCCATTTGCTAACTTTATGGGAGCAATTTCATTTCACAGAAGCCTCTGAACAGCTGATGCTCAGAAACAGAACTGTACAAAACCAAGGTTGGATTTGGATTATCTATTTTGGTGTAAAAAAAATCCTGAAATTGTATAAATAAGTGGATAGTACTGCAAGACCTTCTGCGTAAGAGTTTCAGAATACTGTAACTTCACTCTTCAGCTTGTTAAGTAGTAACAGAAGAGAATGTCTTATAGATGAATAGAAGCAAATCATGGAGCAACCATGGGTTTATCCCTGACTAAACCTGTGATGATCTCTTTATTGCAGGAAACCTGAGATGTACAGGAAGTGAGTCTTTAGAATGGGTAAATAGAACATAGGTCTTGTATTGCCCTCCAATACATCTGCTATCTGATATCATTGTTTCTGTCATTCCTCTGGAAAGAGAAGGTATTCTTTTCTTAGTGGGTGAAAAAATACATGCCCAACATCTGCCGCATGCTTTGCTGGTGTGTTTATAATTGTATTTTGGATGCTAAAAAATGTTGGCATTACATCCCCTAAGCAGCAGTTAATCCTATTTTCAGAAAAAAACCTAAGTAGTGTAAAAGTAGAAGAATAATAGGAAACTCCTTCTACCTAAACCTAGTTCTCATAATTATATATATATGAGGAGTCTTCTACCTTATTTTGTAATTTCACTTTACTTTTAACCTTGATCAGGTTTCAATATGTCTCATGTCCTGACCACTAGTTTGTACTCTGCATCTAATTAACAGTGTAATATTGGTTAAATAAGAGATGCTTGAGTTAATGTTTCTGTTACCTTTCTTCACAAAAAACTACCATTATCAGAAGGGTCAGAAAGGCAATTCGTTGTTTTGTGGGAGAAAGGAGATTATTTTTTTTCCCCCTTCAGATGTAGGAACAAATTTTTCATTCAAACAGTAGTGAAAAATGTAGACAAGCATCAACAAAGACTTAATAGCACATAGAAGTATGCCAGAAGATAATCACATTCAGAGGTGTAAGTGCAGTACATTTGAAAACACTACATCTTGTATCTCTTAGAATCCAGTTATATAAGGTTAACTAATTTTCGACTTGCACATGAATTTTTGGGGGCTTTGGGGGTGGTGTTCATTTGGTACAAATTAATAACAGAGCAAATGCAGCTGGCCAAGTAAGACAAGTAAGATTAGATAGCCACTGTTTATCACTATTGCTTAAAGGGAATGCTGCTCTGTGGAAATTCTGGGATTCCTTTCATGCTTCGTGCAGAATTTATCTTTGTTCTGGAATGGTAAGTATGGTGACTCTCTACCAATTCTTGTAGGTATTGTTTAATTGTCATCTACCAGCATAAAACCCAAGTATTCAACCTGCAATGTCATATTTATTGTCTTAATTATTCCTTGGAAGTTGTTTAACAGTTTTGAAAACAAATTACTTTTTGACAATGAAACTGAAGTCTGTCACTAAATTTAAAGTGTATGAACCAAAGAGAGCTATCTGTCCATGGTTTTACTAGCATCCTAACCAACTAAATGTGTTTTCCACTTATCTATCTGAAAATCATATGCCTTTCATGCTGACCAGCTTGCAATCTGAGAGTACCTGTTTAAAGCAAACCAATAAATAAGATTTCAGTGGTTGAGCTTGTCCTCACCTCACATAAGAATGTTCTCTGTGGCTTTAACATTCCTCAGAGAAATTCTTTTGTGATGTGTCCGCTGAATGTTGAGATTTTCTGGACAGTGTAACTTCACAAGATGTTCTTAGCTGCTATACTACCAGCATTCTTTAGATGTGTGCTTGTCATCTCCAGCCTGCAATATTTTTGCAATGATAAAAGCACTGTAATGAAGGAAGTAATATAGCAGAGTATTCCAGTGGATGATAGAGGGATTTCACCATGTGATTTGTGAATTAGAAGGTTTGTTGTTTAATCACTCATTAAGTGATGAATTCCAGGATCCCACCTTATGCAAAATACTGTTGTATGCATATCTGAAGTGTAGCCATTTTGACTTGTTTTCGAGGTTGGACATTGAAGAAGTTCATAGTAGCTTCCAGAAGGGTGTCTGGTACAAAACATTGTGTGTCTTAGAGTACTTGTTCTAATTTAGATGCTTTTAAATTGTACCTAGGAATATCATAGAATAGTTAGGGTTGGAAAGGACCTAAAGATCATCCAGTTCCAACCCTCTTGCCATGGGCGGGGACACCTCCCACTAAACCATGTCACTAAGGCTCTGTCCAACCCAGACTTGAACACCACCAGGGACGGAGCATTCACAACTTCCCTGGGCAACCCATTTCAGTGCCTCACCACCCTTACAGTAAAGAATTTCTTCCTCTTATCCAGTCTAAACTTTTCCTGTTTAAGTTTGAACCCATTACCCCTTGTCCTATCACTACAGTTGCTAATGAAGAGTCCCTCCCCAGCATCCCTACAACCCCCCTTCAGATACTGGAAGGCTGCCATGAGGTCTCCATGCAGCCTTCTCTTCTCCAGCCGAACAGCCCCAACTTTCTCATCCTATCTTCATACGGGTATATCATGTGTCAGTATAGTACTGCTATTGTGGCCTGCCTTTCTGCAGGACAGTATTTTGGGGGTTGCAATGTGTAGCACAAAAGAAGAAAAAATAGAAGCTTCAGCACTTTTCTAGTGCTCCAAGAACTCTAAAAATGCTAAACAGCTTTCTCTGTCTGACAGAAAGCAACACTGGCTCTTTGCAGACCATAACATATCAGCCTTTGGGCAGTTTCTTGTCATGTGCTCAGAGAAGACAGATGTGTTGGAACAAGTGATCTGTGGCTGGAAAGTCATCATTCCAGTTGGTTTATGGAGAGCTAATGAGTAAGTACTTTTCCTGAAGCATAGAGGAGAGGAGTATCTTAAAACAAAAAAACCAACACAAAACTAAAAATCAAAAATGTATGATTAAAGACACTACATGCCTGAACATGAGCATTTCCTGCCTCTGGCATCAGTGCTCTCATAGGAAATGTTTAGGTCATAACGTACATGTTTAGAATTGGGCATCCTTGAATTTATTTAGAATATGTTCAAACTTGCAAATAGAAATCTTGAACTGTTCAAATATTCTTTGGAAGCTTAATTATTTTTTTATGTAGATCTTGCATAACTGCTTACATAGAGCAGTGATGACTGGAGAATATTTTACACATCAATTTTTTTGTCTTCCTGTGTCTATTGTATCCATCTTAATGTATATCTTTTATTTCATTTAAGCACTGGAAAAAAGGTTACTGAGAGTATTTTTATTTACCTGTAACTCAAATTTGGATGACATCATAGAATCATAGAATAATTTGAGTTGGAACTTTCAAAGCTCATCTAGTCCAACCCCCTGCAATGATCAGGGACATCTTTAACTAGAACAGGTTGCCCACATAAACCTGGCCTTAAGGAAGCAATGAGGACGTACAAACTGCATCATGATGGAGACCGAACTGTAAATATCCTGCAGTTGCTTTTTGTGTAGAAATACTTCATGACAGGTTGACTTGAGTTATGGTCGTACCTTGGACAGAATCTTTTACATTTTAATTGTTATACAGAATATGTAGTTTCGTTTACTTCCTTCCTGTTCCTACAGATAACACTGCTCCTTTTGCTATTCATTTTATGCATGGTCATGTGTTACATATGTAAGAAGAATGGCATTATCACTGAATTAGCATATTGAGGTATGTTCTCTTGGAATAAAAAGGCTGAGTATTTTAAAGTTATTGCAAGTATATTGAGTGATTCTTCTTCTTCTAAACGATTAATTCAACTGTGACAGCTAAACAAAACATAGTCTTCACCATTCCCCATTTGTATGAGGATGGCAATGAAACAATGAATTAAATGTAGTAGCCTTAATGCATGGATAACTGCCTATTGCCAAGCAGCCAAGAAAGTATTAATCTCTTTAGTCATAATGGTAAAACTTCTGTGGTATTAACTGCTTTATGAGTTGTTCTGTCATTTATCATTCCTAAGCAATAGTGTTAGTACTGACGTTTTATTTTTGTTTTTCAGAGTGAAGGGCATTGTGCAGTGGGGGAATAGATAATGAAATATCTACCCATTACTAGCTGGCTGAGCCAGCTTGGTCTTGCAGGATATTGCATGCTCTTTGAACAATATGATGGCATAGAGGTAGGAACTAGCTTTTCCAATAAAATTCTTGAGAAAATGTCAAGCTAAATGATTTATGAAAGTGATTAATATTCTATACTATGACGTTGGAGCAAAAAATGTAAAGGCTGATAGTTTGTGTTTGTCTTAGGAAAGGGGGAAATAAAACCAATGCCTTTTGTATTTGTGTACTAAAACTCCCAGAGAAATAGACATTTATTGGAGAGCTAGGCAAAATAAACATTGTACGGTTTCTAGTGCTGCTTGCCCTATGTTAGTCATGGCTGTCTCAGATACAGTAACAAATATATATGTTCACAAAAATAAGAACATATAAGTAACTTTTGTTCTGTAAAAGTTAACAAGGAAGTTTCTTTCGTAAAATACGGTACTAGACGAAACATACACTTTTGTGCCACTTGTTATATGAAGGTGTTTCTAGGTAAATGTATACTATGTGGCTTCAGAATATTCTCTATTGATCAAATACCATGTTATAAAAGGGCCTTGCATCAGTCATCTTGAAGAACCCTAGAAATTTAGATAGAAGTTCTTAGGAAGCCCTTTTCCCACTGGTCTTTCTTGATCAAAATTTCCTTTTATTGTTCATTTTGTATTTTCAGTTTTTATCATCCATATACAAAATTTTTGAACTTACATACTATATCATCAATTAAATGCTGCTTTGTCATATTTTAGTTCAGTCTCATTGCCTTTCCAGTTCAGAACCTTTGGTACAAAAAAAAACCCCAAACCTACAACTGAATATTCTTATCAAGTCAAAAGATCTTTGGAATCACTTTTAAACAACTTTTTACAGATTTGTTCCTGTCAGTAATCCAAGTTTGATGAAGTAGCACTGAAGTGTATTTAAAGTTGATTTCAGTGTCACATCTGTGCTGCTAGTGTACCAGAGTTCTTACTGTCATGGTCATCTCATAAACCAAGCAAAATAAAACCAGAGATTTTTAAAATGTAAGCAGAATTTGTCACAACTAGGAAAAGGACAACATTTTCTACTTTCCCAAATGGACCCAGTCAGTAAGACAGAAGCATGATGAAAAATGTTGTTTTATCATTGACACCCACTGTAAGACAGAAGACACAGAATAGACAGTAATATAGAACCCTGGGACAGCTGTTTTGACAATTGACAAACAGCAAAAAGCCTGCAGCAAAGACAGCTTACAGTTTACAAAGCCTGAACACTGCCTGAAATAGTTTTTGCTGAAGAGCAAAACTTAAAAATAGGCTTAGTGCATCACTCTGGATACAATGGACTTTTTTGCAGTTCAAGGCCATGAGTCAGACTTCCATTTCTGCTATATCTGTAGATTACAAGCATTATATCATTTCTTAGTTCCTCAGCCAAACTGAATGTTTTCCTAACGCAAAACTTTAATTTGAGAAAGCAACCTGATTTCACATACTTACTAACCTGCTTAATGCAAGGACATATGCTTTAGAACCAAGCTTCTGAGTTCTTGAAAGTCTGAGTAGTTTTCTTTGATGTCTTCTACTTTTAAAAATAATTACTAATAACTGTTTACACTGGGGGGTTTATCTCTGCAGTAGCAGGTATGATTATACCCATTTTTCTGAGGACATGATGCACAGTTTCTTGAATTAAATTGTTCTTACGTAAGGAGTAAATACGTGGCAGTAGAAGACATGAGTTCTTGGGTTTCAGTCAACTGCTCTAGCCAGTTCTTAAGCCAGAACAGAAGATGCCTATGATCTTGAACGAAGTAAGAAAATTTAATGGCAGGAAGCTTCTCCCTGACAAAAATTCCACATACTAGTGTTGTCTGCTGCAAAATGCAGCAAGCTCTTTAAAGCTGCTAAAAAAGCCCCAACCCTAATGTGCCTGTAAAAGGTCCCACTCTGTTACCCTGAGCATATGCTGTTCAGTACCAGAGTTAACACCAGCCCTTTTTGTGTTCCTCCTTACAAGCTTTTTTCTAAAGGTCGAAGAACAGGCAGACAGACTGCATTTCTACCTCTTCGTATGTGTACCCCTTTTTTCTTAAAGGATGATTTTGTGGTTCTGGAGGGGAGGGTGTTGAGCTTTTTTGAGGAAAGCAGGAGCCTCTGTCACTCTTTAAAAGCTAAGAAGTCCTTTCTACTTAAATGTGAATGCATCATTAGAACCAATTTTTGCATTTGGGTAAACCTTAAAAGCAATAAAGTAAGAATAATAATTATTGAACTTCTTTCTTTCATCTCATTAGATACACATGAGGTATCGTTTGAGAAAAACATAATAGGGTATCTTCAGGCACAGCTATATTTCTCTAACAGCTTTTGAAACAATTGTAGCAAGTGACATAAAAAAAAGAGGCTTTCAGCAGCTGGAGGTCTGCTCAGTCTAAATCAAAGAATTACAGGCTTTTCCAGTGGTTTTAGTTTGCAAGAGAGAATCAAAAATTACCATTTCAAAAACAGTGGCTCACTTAGAGTAGGAATTCTGTGTCAATTGTCTTATTTATGCAGTGAAACAATGTGATTTTTGTTTTATAGGATCCTAGGCCTTAGGTGTCAAATCTCCATTAAGAAAAGGTCAAGTTTAGTAATACAACTTGCCAGTAACAAACGGGAGTACATCATATGGGTTTATCCCTATTTGATTTACAGTGAAAATACAGAACTGTAGAAATGAAAAGAAATACAGTTGATCATAAATTTTCTGCTTTGGATGTGTTTTCTTTTGCTCTAAAAGGTGTCATCCTCAAATGAAAGGCTGTGCACACTTGTAAATCAACAAGTTGAGATTTTGTACTGATTTCTAAATAATGCACTGCTTATTTTGAAAATCAAATACTAATGATATTGTGGCAGGAAACAGGGATGAAAAGAGAACAGTTAGATTTGATTACACAAATGCGCTATCTGGAAATTCATGTTCTTCCAAACAGTGTCACAACTCATCTATTAATTACAGTGAATATCTTCTTGATAATATAAACCTTTCCAATATTATTATGCCACTCGGTTCACTCTGAGATTTATCTTTCTTAATTAGTTTAAGTGCAGTTGGCATACTAGCACTTTTAACAAATTATTATGCAAAGGAATAGTAACTTTTAGGAACTCTCCATCTATCTTGACCACTTTTGAGAAAAGAAACAGAGACAATGAATTAATGCTTTAAAAGAAAAGTTCTTTGTCACTTCAATTACAAGGCTTATCACGACAAAGGGTCTTCATATAGTGCATAAATATACTTATTTTTGCTGTTATATAGCTTACAGTATCAGAAACAGCAAACCTGTATAAAAGCAATTTCAGTTATCCTGGACTAGTAGACTTAGTATGTGTTCCTTGCTCTGGCATTTCCTAAAGGACTTACTCCATCTTACAGAAGTTGATCTTAGAAAAATGGAAATTGAGAATCAAGTCTACCTAACATACATCATTTCCAATACCCTGCTGCTTCAGGATGTAGAAAGGAAGGTAAGATTTCCATGCTGTCTCTTAAAGACTGAGAGGATGACTTAAGGCAAGTATTCCTGTCACAAAGAGGTTATAAACTAATAATCTGATTTAGCCTAAGATACTGCCTAAGTTACTAAGATAGTAAGGTTTCTCACTGGAGTGAGGAATATAGACCACATGGGTACTTGATGCAGACAATAAGAGGAATAGCTAAACATTAGCCTGCTGGCAGGGTTTTAAAAAATTATATAACCTGTATGCATAAAAAGGTACAATGATGTTATCAGGACAATTGATGGAAGGCTGTATCACAAATGTCTTCGTCACTTGGCCAGATCATATCAAAAGGACTAAACCAAGCTATCTTTCATGCATGCCGCCTCATCGCTAGGTGATGAGGTATGGAAAGAGGAAGAGTGCTTACACAAGTAGTCCTGGCCCTCTTTTTCCATCTGGGATTTTGCTATGAATTAACACTTGATCACTAAATCTTTTGTTGCTTTTATGATGCTTTTATCAGTTCAGTATCACAATTCAACTCAAGCGCATAAGAGTTGGAAGAAGGCATGTAAGACAGTCTACTCTGAGTGGAAGGATGTAGTGAGACATTATTCAATTATGACTTACTGTACAGGATATTTTGAAACTAGATAACAAGATTGGAGGATTATGCAGTCTGCCCAGTAATTCTAAAGATCACTGTCTAAGGCTTTTACAAGTTTTATGAGAAGCAGTGATTTACTTGGCTAACATTCCTGCTTTTACCCTCTCTTGGCCAAGATAAAAAGACTCCTGGAGCATATCTAAAAATCAAATATTCATAAAATGTGTTCAGATACTTGGAACTTTACAGAAGAAACCAGAACTGGTTGTGTGCAAGTGGATCAGTGCATTGTCTCAATATTTTCTTAGGAGTTCAAAATTGGTTTAATAATTACGTAACTTCTACAGTTTGTTGGTTTAACTCTTAAAATATGAATATAAATACAACAGGTTTTGTAACTGCTTCTGTGAACAGCTTATGAAGTTATTCAAGTTGATTACTGCAATGGAGCTACAGGTATTGCACTTGGAATAGATTTTCATGTGCCTTTAAGACTGCATTTTGTAATCTTTTCAGGTACTGGAGTGAGGAACATACTACAGCTCTCCATGTAACATTCTTTTCAGAGGAAAGGACTGTTCCCTATGGTGATTTAGAGAGCGATGTAACATTTCAATACACTCACTGGAATGTTCCTAATGCTGTTAATATAGCTACAACTTGTGATTGTTCAGCTTCAACTATATTGAGATAAACCTAATCTTGCTGTGCTGTTGGTGATTTTGGTGAATTCGAATCGGACATTTTATCTCCAAACTGTATATGGTTTTTGACCTCTGGATGTGTGTCTTGCAGGGTGACAGCATGATACCATTTGTTTTTTTGGGTTTGGGTTTTTTTGTGTCAGGTAGGTGTTAGAATTCTTCAAGCTAAGTTCCAGTAACAGTACTGCTGGTTCATATTTTTATGGGCATTTATCTTGATGAGCAATGTTTTTATTCACTCTGGTTTTGGCTAATGAAAATAATTAAGTGTATAATTGAATTATGTGCTTGGAAAAATAGAGTTAAATTGATCTTTGAGTTGTTCTGTTTAGACCACAATATTTACATCCCAGATAGCTTTGCCTATTGTATTAAAGAATTTGTGGGAAGGTTGCAAAACAGATCAATTCAGTCAGCCATACATGAGTGCAGACTGCTTTGTTTTCACAGCAGGGGCTAATGGTTATTATCTAGTCTCCAGCCTATTATGACATGGTTTGTTTTGTGTCTGTCTTTAACAGAGTGCTATGTCTAGGGGCAAAATGCCTAACCAGTTATGCTGAAATGCTTTTTTTTCCAGCACTAAAGCTTACTGAAGTCAGGCATTAGAAAAAAAAAAAATTTTTTTATAATCTTCAGTTCTAATAAATTAATACTAATGTCCTACTAATGTACGTAGCAGCACAGAGCAAAGGTTATACTGTCAGTTTACTGTTACCTTGAGCTTCAAACAGGAGCATCACATTTGTTGTTGGTTCAACAGTTTCCAGACAGTGCTAGATGTGATAAGTCATTTTAATACGTAAGCATTTTCACAAGGTTAATTTCATGGGACTAAGCATTTCATTTGAACAGTGAAGTTAAGTTTTGGAGAATTTTGTCAAAACATTTTCTGTTTTCTGAAATGTTATCTGGTTCTGCAACTACTCAAACAGAATGTGTCTTGGTACACTAACATTTGGATTCACCCCATCTAACTGTAGCTACTCAGGCTGTGTTTCCACAGTAATTAGTATCAAGATCTGTGCATTGACATAATGCCCAGCAACACATTTGACCTGGATCAAATATGTGCACATGATCGCTTATCTGTTGAATTAGGCAGAGTACACAATACAAAGTTCACTACCTTTATGCTTTTACGTTATCTTTATGCCAGCCAATGGTAGGAAAGTTATTAGGATAACTGGTTTGACATAAGCAGCCTTAGCCAATAGGTGGAAAAATAACCATTCAAGATTGTTGAAACACTTCAGTCCAGCAGAATTAATTTTATAGCGTATCAGTGCTTTGAATAGTGGGGCTCTGACTTTTCTGATCGCTATCAGAAAACTGGAAGGCTTCTGTGCCACTGAATCTTAGTCTTAGTTGAAGCTGGGGTTCTGTGCTCTCTCCAGCTTTCCTTTAGCTGCTTTTGCCCCATCTCTGTATTTTCCTTTTTGTCAGTAAAGCTATCCTGCAGCTGCATGGTGAGCCCACTGGGAAATTTATCTGTCTGAAAACCAATTTTTTTTTCCCCTTCATGTGCATTCAGAACAAGTCCTTATGCCAGTTAATTGTTCAGCTGCACAAACACTTGTACAAGTGTGAGTGGCTAAGTACGAGACAGCAGAGGTTAGGCCTTGTGGCTGAAACAACCCCACTGCCTAAAGTAAGACTACAGATAAAGGTGCTCTATGAAGAGGCAAGTCACTCTCTGCTCCTCTCTGGACATTAGAAAGAGGCAGATGAATTCAGCAGATAATTCAGTCCACTTTCAGTTTGAATTACCTTATGTAGGTGCTTGTATTTCTTTGTTGATTGTGGAGATATCCCCAGATGGCTGACTTCCTGGCACATCACTCAGGAATGCTGACAGCTGGTGGAGTGAAATTAGACCTAAAAGCTACAGCTGCAGTTGGCTTGGAACACTTCATCTCATATTTTGAGTACAGCCTTTGAATTTCAAGAAAGCGTTTGTTTCCTTTCCTATGAATCCTGATCTCAAAATTTGCTTAGGGCTTTATCACTCTTTTTCATTTCCTTGCAAATCAAAGTACACAAGTGGAAAAATGTTTACAAATTCTGCAAACTTTCTCCAAAGTACAAAATTGTTACCAGTTCTGAACACCTACCACTTTTTCATGAACAGAAGATAACATGGCTGTGTACTGAGTCAAACTGATAGCTGCTCAGATCTTGGATCAGTTAATGGCAGAGTAGATGTAAAACAGGTAAGAGCATACCAACCCATAGTGATGCTCTACCAAAATGCTTTCATAGCCTCTGAGCATTTAATCTGACAAAAATGAAGTTTCAGAATGATATGAATGATGTGAAGAGCCATAAATACTCTTTCCACAGTCCTTTTGCCTGTAACTTCACTTACCTTTAGGTGTGCACTGCAGCACATTTTGGATCTTGGTGTCCTGCCATGTAGGCCAGTATCCATTCATAGCATGCTGTGACTCCTTTAAGATGTACCTCTTGTCTTGTGTTCCAGAGAAATTGTAGAGTCAGAGGGTGGGGCCTGCATCTTGCATGGGCTTGTTCCGATATGGAATGAAGATGCATCCAAAATTTTGGTACTAAACCGCTCCTAAGTAAAGCAAAATATGGGCTGTGTTCTGTGTATATGGGAATGTTCTCAACAGCTATCTAGCACCTTCTTATAGTCTTAGAAATGTTTGTTTGGCATGACAGAGAGGCCAGGAAATAATGTCCTCTTCCAGAAGTGACTTCTTCTGGTATGAGAGAAACAAAGGACAAATCAGGTGTAATCTGACTCCTCTACTCCCAGAGCATGAGGTATAGCACTCTACCTGTACAATCAGTAGTTCACAACAGACATCCTGAAAGTACAACCCAGCACTTAGAGCTCCAGGAAGGAGCCATAGTTTTCTCAGTATCCTCTAACACAACTAAAGCAGGGTTTGAAGCTATGAGAAATTGAAAGAGAGTTATGTTTAATTGTGTTACCATATTGTGCTGCAATCTTTAGGAGTGTGGTTTTATTGTTATTTCTTATGACCTAAAATGAAAGAATAAATTGTGCTTCAGATATGTTAAGGAATCCCACCTCGATATGACCAGCTCCTTCAGTACAGTAGAAAAAGTTACCCATACAGAGGGTAATGTAAATATATAAATGCAACTGCCTATTTTGAGATTATAAAAACACCCAATACCTTGGATATTGGCAGACATGGAAGATATTTCTTGGTTCCTTTATAACAGTGAATTTAAATACAAAATTATTTTGCAAAGCTTAGATCATTTGACCGTTGCAATGTTTGTGTACGTTGAGTATTGGTGATGTGCTTTTCTGTACATCATTGGTTATGAATAGAAAGACATATAGGAAGCCAAGTGACAAGAAGGATTTTTTTTATTAAATGTTCTACAAGTTAGAAACTTGTTTTTCCAGCACCTTATTTTACTGAGCTAAATTCTGATTAATATCATTTTTATGGCTTAATTAATTTCATTAACATCTTCACTAACATTTTAAAGCATTTTCCTTTGAGAGGCTACAGGTAGAAAGACTCTCTCTTTTTTGTCTTGTTTGGGTTTTCTTATACAGAAGATTGAAGTTTTAATAGGACATTTATTTAAATATTTTATAATCTTATTTAGCATACAAAGACAACAGTCTGAATGGATTTAAATAAAATATATGCATTGACATAATATGATAACTGATATAACATAATAGCATAATTGGCATTGATATAATTCCAAGGATAGGTTGAACAGAGCCTTGGGCAACATGGTCTAGTGTGAGGAGTCCCTGTCCATGCCAGGGTGGTGGAACTTGATGATCTTAAGTTTCTTTCCAACCCAAGATATTCTATGATTCTACTGTGAGTGAATATAAAATAATATGCAGAACTTGAATTAGATTAAATGTAGTTAATATTCCATAACTTCCTGCTTTTGGTGGGGAAGAGGTTTTGCATTTTAATTATTAAATAACTGTTTCTGATACGCTGTAGCTCTTGCTCTGCTGCAGTATATATGAAATGCTTTCTTGCCATATTGGTTTTCTTGTCATTCATTATATAGAAGACCTAAGATGTGTGCTATTAAGAAGGAAGATGACCAAGCAGTGCAGATCCTTGCTTGTGCTTGGGATATGTGAATAGAAAATTGGGATTATACAGAGATAACTCCATATTGAAAGAAGGTGTAAAATAACCAAGGGCTTTGTACATGGGTTTTCATTACATGCTCAAGATAGTTAGCATAAAGCCATAAATGGTTTTGTGTTGTCAACCCCAAATATCTTGTCTTTGATGCTCTCAGATTTTTACTCGTTCTGGTTTGTGATGCTTTTCTTTGAAACATTACAAACACCACCAAAGTGTTTTGCAGCAGTGGTATGTAGTGACAACCTGGCAGATTCCAGACTCATGCTAAAATATTCTGGTAGCTTTGCCAATAAATGAAGAGGAGGCTGCTTTGAACATTTCATTTGCATAATAGAGGTGGTATTGCTACCTGTGTGGTCTATTTTGCTCTTACTGAGATACACAAGGATATGAAGGTTTTTGCCATTTCTCTTTGAGGAATTCACAAATGTAGATGCTGTTACAAACATACACCTCTCTACCTTTTAACTTGCTGAAAGTTCCAACTTCATCTGTTGCTGCTTTCTGGCCTTCTGTTTATCCTTGTCTCTACATCAGGTATGTTCTAAATGAGAAATTCCTCAACACCTGTCACATACAAATGGAGGCTGTTATTTCTCATGTGTTAGAGATTTTTTACAGAAACACAGGAAACCAGAAGGAAAGGACAAAAAACAAGGAAATCTTAGCTCCATAATACTAGTTTTTCCAGTGCTGTAAGAGAGGAAGGTAGACCCCCTGGTAAAAAGGAAACCATAAAACCCTTTCAAGCTTTGTTCTGGTGTTGTGTTCCAGTGTAATTTGTCATTCATCAAAACTACTCAATAAAGAAAACTGATTTTAGTGAAGTTTTCCCCATGTCTTTCAAACTTCTGAAACAGATCTGTCTTATCTATGCCAGCCCAAGTTGTTTGACATGGTTTTCAATACCAAATTGAGAAGGCGGGAGGAACTAGTACTACCTGACTCAAAACTACATGTATTTCTATAGTTCTGAGAACTCCTGGTAGCTACAATGAGACTTTTTGGGTTTTCTTTTTTCTCTAATCCTCCCAAAACTTTTGGCTTCTTTCTGACTGCAGGCTTACAATAATGAGCTGCAGATTAGAGGGGTCTAACAGTAAGCTAATTCCTATTGGAAAATACTGATTTGTCAGAACTATAGTTTTTTAGCCAGTAGTGATGGAAGATGAGACATCTGGTATTATGTATACCCAGTTTGTACTTTTCTAGGTCTGTGAAACATTTGAAGTGCTGTAGCTGAAACTGAATGAGCTATGGTAATTTAACTCATCAAACTCTCCTGCTTTGCTACAACATTATTTCCAGTGTGATCAGTGTGATGGGACATTTCTGCATGTGAATGTTTCTGAGGCAAGCAATCACAAGGCCTCTTGACTGTCTCATAACAGACAGCTCTTTGGGAGTTTCTGCAAGGTCTTGTGTGTCTCCAGACCGAAGACAGACCGAATAACAAGGCTGGACGTTGGTAGATTTATTATGGAGATCTGATAGCCGCTGACTAAACTTGTCTCTTTCACTTGGCAGTTGGGAAGGACGTTAGAAAGCACAGCTGCAGTAGCTCATAGTTTTCAACCTAAATATTGTCAGATTTCAAGTACTGGTTGGAGCATTTTTCAGTTCTCATTGCCATACAAATCTGGCCTCTCTGCCTTCAATTAATTTGAAAATTACCAGTGAATAAACTTGATTCCCTAACCAACAGTTAGGGTGATCATTATTTTTGCTGTATGGCATCTGTGTGAGTTGAGGGCATTTTGTTTTGTTTCAGTCCTTCTAAGACAAGTCTATAGTAGAAACTTGCTTTGACTTTTGTTTATCTGTGAATCTGCAAGAATTGCTGTGTGAGCAACCCAAGCATACCATTTCCTCATCTTGTGTAGTTACTTCTGCATTTGATCCTTACAGCTGCACAGCAGTGTTTTTAGAGTAAATGTATTTTTCTCAGAGTTCTTATTTAGGAAGACTGTAATCCTGATGTTTAAGGTCAAACTGAAAAGTTGCAATGAATCCTCCTGTTTTGTCCCATCATATCTTCTGCTACTGTAAGCCAAGTAGCAAAAACTGACAAGTAGCCAACTCTTGGCCAGATTAAGATATGCAGGCTTACAACATCACAGGTCTTGGGACTTAGGTCCCAATTCTGTTCCTCATCACTCATCTGTTTAAATAGCTGCTTGTATAGGTGTCTTTGCACTAGGTGGCAAAATGCACCTATACGTATTCCCTTCAGAAAGTAGAAGTCAAGGGTGACCCTAGAAGGCCATAGCAGTGATGTCTGGCCCGCAATGCCAGCACACTGCTAGTTTCTCAGCCTCCACTGGGCTCATGTGACAAAGGACAGTGCTTCACCATTAACATTTCTGTGGCAAGGTGTTCTGCAGAAAATGTAATGCCATGTAATAGCTAAGGAACACGTCAGATCCACATGGAATGCTGGTACTGTGCTTCTCTCAGGACAGTGGAGCTTCCAGAGTTCATCTCCCATCTCAGTAAACCCATTTCGTAAGTGGATATAAAGTATGAAAACAACAAAATTTTGCAGTGAGGAATCTAATCTACCCTAATTAAGGGTAACTTGTAAGTAATGTAGCTATGGTTCTGGGCAGTCCTGCAGGTTCTTCATTCTTGCATTTTGCAGGCCCTTTAACAGGTTAGCACCAAGTATGTAAAAGGATGGGTTGTCTAAGTTGTCATACGTAAGACAAAGACCCATTTTCAGTTTAATCTGAATACAGAAGAAAACTCCTAGGAAAAGGATGTAATGACTCTTGCATGAGTAAGCACAGTTTATGCACGGCTGCCCAGCTACCCATCTCATTACTTAACACCCAATCATGTTACTAAGGAAATTACTCCTTTTCTGGTTCTTACTCATAAAAAAAATGACAATGAAGCATTACTTCCTATATAATTACAGTGCCTGAAAACCTCCCAAGTTTTATAATAAGCCACTAGACACCATTTTATGTGCTAACTGACCTGAGTTTTTGGCATGGTTGTATGTCTTTTACCTGAACTGTGAAATTATGGTTAAATGGAGAAGTAAGATGTTGTTCTTTATGAAACGAGGAAAACAATACTATGCATTTCTGTAGCATCTTCCACTTGATAAGCTGATTAAGTACTAGTTTTTCCTATGAAAAACATTTATTACTCTGATGTATGTTACAAAAATATAGGTAATGCAGAGAGTTAGTAGGCCAGAATACTAGAACTGAAAGTGTAATCCAGGTATCTCTACTTCTCTTTCTATATTCTCACTGTGATTCCATTTTTCTTGCACAGAATGTATTACTGAGGCATTTTGGTATCCAAGATTAGTCATAGTGTGTCAGTTTTTGGTTCCTTTCTCTTCCCCCTGCTCCTCACCTCCTTTTCCCAGGTATGTTTTGAAGAAGGACTGCCTGAAATATCTTATGGGAAATCTCTGGAAACAGTTATTTGCATCAGTGAGGTTCTGGAATCTGTCACTGTGAAACATTCCTAGTACCTCTGTCCTCTATACTTACCTGGTTTTGCACAACTGCCAATGACAAAAGCGGAATGCCATCAGCTGTTCAAGGTTTCTAGCTTTTCTAGCTCATCAGTGCCTCCAATGTTGTTGCATTTAGGGAAAAACTTGAAAAAAAAAATTGGAGTGAACTTTATTGTGTGTTTAAGACTTGGTTTATGTGGAATCCGTTTGAATTAAGAACTTCAAGGTTCTATTCAGTGTCACTATGATATTCTAATCTTCTGGAACATTGGGGGATAAAGCTACTTAAGTGTCGAAGTCTGTGTCCATTGGCATGCCACAAGTGGTGATTTATGTCCTAGCACCAGATTCCTTTTTGGAAACTGTTGTCTTTCGCATTTGACTCAACTTTTCTGTTTTGGAAGTGGTTACTGTAATAGGTGCATGGCAACACCAGCAGTGATAATGCTTTCCTACAGCACATGCCTGACTTAAGGAACCAAAATGGGGCTGCTGGAGAAGAGGAATGCCAGTCAGAAATGCCACTGTGAGCTTCCTTTACCTTGGTCTGATAGGTAAATTCAATTTTTGTAATGTTCTGTCTCTTTTTCTTCCCTTACTGCATATTTGAGCATGCTCTTATTTTCTTTTTTTTTTTGTCTTATTTTATACTGAACTTTATCTTCAGCTTTTTAATGCAAAGGTTCTACTCATATCTATGAAAATTTCCAGACTTCTCAAATAATTTTCCTCTCTCAATACCTACCTCTGCAACATACATGATGACTGAAGAATCTTGTCCTGATGAGCTAAATGTTTCTGAAGCTCTAGCTGCACTTCAAAGGAAGCTGCAGTGCTCTTTATCTTGAATTGCTTAGTTTTTAAAACAAACAGTTTTGCTGCAAGGTATTTTAGCTCTGATTGCAAAAGTCAGTGCTCTGGACAATACGTAAACCACAGACTACAGAGAGGTAGATGTAGTTCTACGCAGTACCCAGACATGTCACTGTGGTAAGTCACCATGTGGAATTTAATCCTTCTGTTGTCACCACTGGATATAATTTAACTTATTTAGAGTGAGAATACCATAGTTTTATTTTTTTTTATGACTGGCTTGATAATACTTAAAGGTCTTCGAAGATGAATAATCTGCTGCTTAATGGCACTATTTAGATAGCTTAGGACCAAAACTTTGGCAACATCATGTAGTCAGGCTCTGAAGTAGGTACATCAGAAGAAGCCTATTAAAGCTGCTCCTGGGGAAAAATGGAGAAAGAGGGTCAAAGGATTGAATATTAGAGTGAAATGAAAATAATGTGTGAATAGGATCTCCCAAGACAAAACCAGCCTAAAACTTAGTAGGGAACAAATATTTAGTGTCAAAATCAAGTAAATGTTTTGCTGGACAAAGAAACGTTTGCCTCTTCAAAGCTAATTCCAGTAGCATGGCTGTGAAGCAGTTTGCAGAATGTTGGCTTATTCTGGGAAGACAGAAAGAGCAGCATTATCCGAATCGCTTTTGATAACTTGAATAACGGCAGGAAAACCAGAGCAATGTTGGCCAGGCAGCCTGAAAGACTGAGCCAACAGGAAAGAGAGAAATATAATGTTAGAGAAAAAAATGAGCTAGACAGGGCTTTAAGAGTCAACCGAGTGTGCCTTGATTTCTATTTAAGCAGAAGCCCTTTGGCTGAGTCAGTAGTAAAGCTGAGGATGCCTGAGGTTAGTTGTTAGAAATGGATGCTCTGTCTGTAACTGTTTTGGAGGGTGTGCTTTACAAACGCAGGTTAACTAACCATCTGTTCTGTAAGTTGTCCTCGATCCTTTACAGCTCTTTGACTCTTTGTTTGAGAAAACGTGTTTTATCCCACCAACCTGTTGCACAGATAACCTCATGTAGTATGGTGGGATGCGGGGGGGAAGTCTGCTAATGCAAGTATTGTGTGTGTAAACTATGTAACAGGCTCCCAGTTTTCCACAAACGGGCTGGGTTTAGGAAACTGTTAATCTTTGCCGTAGCGCTAATTTGGGAGGAGAAATTCTGGCAGTGAAGCTGCTGAATCCGTGGAAGAGGGCAACGGTTTGTCACGGCGTGCGACGGGGTCTCGGCGGGACCCGGACCCAGCCCCAGCGACCCGGCGAGGGTGTGGTTGCGGGGCTGTAAATCCCGGCAGGGCGCTGGCCCGGCTCACAGCGCCTGCGGCCGCGCCGCTGCACGGCCGCAGGGGGCCCGGCCGCGCCGTCCCGCGCTCACGGTGAGTGCCGCCCGCGGGTCGGTCCCGTTTGCTGGCTGAGGGTGGGAGAACCGCGGAACCAGGTCCCTACTTCCGCGGCCCGGGCGAGGGAGCGATAAGGGCGCTCCGGGGAGGCTCGGTTGAGTCACCCTTCTTTTAGTTATCGCGAACTGCTCTTCCTTAGGGCAGGCTGGTGCAAGTGTACGCGCCGGCTCCTACTGCGGCGCGGCCATACCTTGGGCTCTCCCGAAAACGTCCCAGTTTCTCTACTGGAAGCGCTCTCGAACGCTGGTGTTCCGGGTCCGGCCTCCGGCCCCCCTCCCCTCCTCTTGCCTGGCTCCGCAGCCCCGAGGAACCTGGACGGCCCCCGGTGCCGGGAGATCGTTTGGCTGGGACAAAACCTCCAAGTAATCCCCAGAAAGCTCGGGAAGACGCAGCAGTGATCAGACTGGTAACGCTGGGGACAGTGTTCTCTAGGGCAGAGAGAGGAGCTGGTGCATGAGTGTGGTGAGCGTCCCTCAGGCTCTGTCGGGGCAGGAAGATGTGGAGCCTGGCAGCAGTTGACTTTGTGGACTGTTAAAGTGCTGTAGCTGTGGCAGTAATCGGGTTTCGTAGGAATGGGAATCTTTAAGTGTAAAATGCTGCTGTACTCGAGATACCGAGGTGCCGTACCAAGGAGAGAGTAAAGGGAATGCTGTGTCTTTTTTTGTCAGTTAAAGAGGAACATACAGAAAAGTACTTCTTTCTGTTGAAATCTGTAATTTCTGCCAGCTGGTTGTTAGTTCAGCATAATACTTGTTGCTGATCTTTTTTTTTAAGTGCTTCATTTTCCGTTGGAGCATATTCTGTGATTTGGAAGTTCTTTCTTTTCAGTAACATCGTGGGAACAGAGGAGCAGGCAAAAATAAATGATTTTCTATCCTAGAGGAGAAACAAAGGCTTGTGTTCTGAAGCATTAGCTGAAAAGTGCCTAGATTTGACTGTAACCTTGGGCAAGTCCTCGATTTCTGCCAGAAAATCTGGGGAGAGAATGTTTATTTCAAGTCAAGGCTTCATACCGTTCAGGAACTACTGATCTGACTGCTTGGGCACTGAAGTTTGAGTTAATTTCACAATATTGGCCAGATGAGGAGATCTCTATTGAGTTTTCTTCAATGATTACTTTTTCATGGCATTTTTTATAGATATCAAGGCATTCTACGTGTGAATACTCACACAAAGAAGTGTGGAGTTTATATCTTTCTCTCATCTTGAATCAGAAAGATTTCAAAGGTAACTTATCCTGGCCTGTGTGCTCTCTGTTGCCTGAGAATAGCAGTTAAAAATAACACTTTAAATAGATTGTCCGGTTACAGTGCAAGGATGTATGTGGGGTGTAAGTTGTATGTCATACATAAGGAAAGAGAGAGCATAAACACTGTGGTAGCATTTCAGGATCCTTTGGAAGCACTAACCTGGCTGTAACCTTGTGAGGAGTTTTTGATGTTTGACAGACTCATGTTTTTTCCTGATAGTAGCTGAGGACCTTTGAACTGTTGCGTATGCTCTCTCAATCTTTTTCTCCATATCATAACAGGCTGTAGGTTCTCAAATCTAATATTCTTCTCAAAGTCCTATGACCTGTTTGCTGTGTCACAGCTACTGCATCAGTTTATAAGGGGGGGGGGGAACAGAAAATACAGGTTGTGAAAGCTGCTTCTAAGCCGTTTTGGGAGAAGCAATCCTCTTTTTTGTTATACTAATGAAGATGACTACATTGCTTCTAGGGAGGCAATTAACATTAATTCAGCTGTAAGATAATAGAGGCTATAGTTTTAGCCGTGTATTTCTTCCTATGATACATTAACTTTAGTGGGTTTTTTCAGTTACGCTTTTTTCTTTTTCACTAACTTGATCTCTTACTACACAAAAAAAACCCAACACGACAAAATTAAATACATCTGAGGAAATTGACTTGGGTTTTGTCCTGAACTTTACTTCACCATTAAGGTTCATCACTTTCATTATTTCCTGTGTGCATATGTATGCATATTGTGCATGCAGATGTGCCAGGGTGACTTAGCAGGAAGAAAAAAGTACTGTATCTCCCACTCATCATAATTTATTGCTGCTGGTTTTGAGGGATGGAGGGCAGGTGGGTGGGAGGAGGTTGTGAGGAGATTTGCTGTGTCAGTAGTAAGTAGGATTTCCACAGAAGTTGACTCCATCTTGTATAAACCTGAGATGACAAAACTGTTGTTCTTCAGCTGGATTTCTTAAACCTTGTTCAATCACTGTTATCTTCATAGTGTCTGTAATGATAAAGACATGGTAGGACTTTAAGTGAAGTGTTGTACCATTGGTGCTATGATAACAGCAGGTATAGACTTCAGAGACTTTGATTGAACAGGGCAAATCACCTGGTTTGCAGATCAGGAAGACTGAGAGAAGTGTGAATCTTTTAATGTAAAACTGGTTTAGGTGTAACTCAGCTCGAGTCTGATTTGAAAATCTGAAATTGCTTTTCTGTTTCCTTTGATGAGGTTTCTGTTAGGGCATATACAGTGTTGGACTGTTTGTTATGCCGTTCATGTATCTCTGAGGCTGAAATTAACATTTCCCTTTCCCTCATTTTCCTACTAACATACTGAAACAACGAAGTAGCAGCCATTGCTACTAGTTGTGTTATGTTGTGATATGGAAGGGGCGCGTTCGTATATGGGTGGAATGAACCATCAGAACTTCTCCAGACTGTGTGTAACCAAGTTTTCATGAAGACAAGCTGAGCCAGGAAGTTTGTATTTGCATCCCAAAGCCAAGGGTGCACCAGCAGTAGGATATTTTGTATGTTGTTTTGGGGTTGCAAAGGTTATTTGATTGATTGTTCGTATGGTTGGGATTTTTTTGAGCAGTGATGTGAAGAGATGCATACTCCATTAGATTAGAGCTTGGTGCATGATTAGTCTTGCCTGCCAGATACGTATTTTATTCTAGGTCTGATCTTGTAACTCTTTCCTAAATGTCATGTTGATTCTAAAGACCCTTTTGTTTGTATTCCTTCACCTTCATTGATAACAAAAATGTAGACTATGTCAGAAGTTACCTGGAAATCTGTCATACCCTCCAGTTCTCTGAATTTACAATCTGATTCAACTCCCATATACTCGCCCAAATTACATGCTGAAGAAAGAGAAATGCCATTCTATACATAAATACCAATTCACCTTGCATTTTTGACATTACATTGGCATGAGTCAGTCTTGTTTGCATCTAGTTAGGGAAAACTCGAATGACTTCCAGAGGACTCTGTTTTGTGAGATGCTTCATTTTGACAAATAGGAATGTGTATGATTAAACTTCAGTTCCATTCTGCTGTAATTTCTACCATTTCCATTGGTGATTGCATGATGGCAGTTGTTCAAAGCACACTGTCTCTTACGGATTAAAATTTTCAGGAGTTCTATATCTAATAAAGTCAAACATTCTTTGAATCTTATGCTCAGGTATTTGAGACATTCCAGAGTCTTCAGCTGAAGAGGCTCCCTCCTTGCAGTGTTCAATAAGATGAAGAACTTGTATATAGTTTGACAGAACTCCTGTTACTGGACTAACTATTGTAGCTCTCAGTTTACATTTATGAGGACTACATAGTATAGCGGCACATAGCCAAGCAGATTGATTTAAGGGTAGAAGTTAGCAGGCCTGTTGTTTGGGGCTTTTTGGGGTTGTGGTTTGGTTTTATTTGTCATTGGATTTTGGTTGGGTGGGGTTGGTTTGGGTTTGGTTTTCTTAGGGTTTTGCAGGGAGGATTGCTCAGAATATTATCAGAGCTTCTGTACACATGTAATTGTGGCCAAGTATCTTGCAGGTTCTTGAATTTAGGTATTTCATATTAACTTTGGAAGTCTGATTCCTTAAAACAAAATTCAGGTGTGAATTTGAGGATTGGGTATTGAGTTTGTAAATCAAGGAGAGCTACTGAGTGACTTAGAAGGTGCAATGAGTTAGGGTATAAGTGAGAGTGTTTGGTTTTCTTTCGTAGGAAGGCAGGTTAAATAGAAAATGCTCTACTTCAGAGGGTCATTGTTTGCTGAGATATCTCAGATTGTTGGATTGGAAACCTACTGGATCTCTATAATAAATATCTCACCATTGACTAAGAGAGGGAATTCTGAGGGGTTTTTTTATGTATCCTCAGATGTGAGGTGGGCGACAGCTTACTGTCATTGTAAGCCTATTGAGGACTCATCTAGTATCAACTCAAACTTTCATGGGTTGTATTTATACCCGCTTGGCGTTGCATGAAATACCACATGTTCTATTTCAGCGTAGTGTTGGTAATCGTGCAGGAAAGCCTAAGAAAAATCCTTCTGACTGGATAGCCTGCACTTACTAGACAGAGTTCAGAGGTTGGAGGATGATTTTTATAAACCAATAAGAAGGCAAGATTATTACATTCAGAATCTCAGCAGCCCCCAAAAGAAGAATGACAACATATTTGTACAGTATGAGCAAGATATCCTCCCATTTCAGACTCTGTAAGTGATGTTTGTTGCCTTACTACAAAATTGAATTTTCAGGTGACTGTGTGAATTCTAAGACGCTTTCCCCTCACCCCACAGCTGTTGTTTGAGGTAATTTTTATCATACCTCTAATAAGAAAGCTGAATTTACTGGAAACAAGCTCTGTCAGTTTGCTTTTAACTATAGTGCATTGTAGCTTTATGGTAAGCTTTTGCAGTTTAGTTCTTCCTACCTCTGGACCAGTTGCTTTGCTTAGAACAATTGTAAGGCCAAACTGACTTTACAGCACTTTTGTATTATTTTGAACATAATTATGTGGCTATTTTTAATACTAGCCAGCAGAAACTATGTCCTCAAAACCCATGATAAATGGAGGGGTGATTTAGTATTTCACATCAAGGCCCGTATAATAATTTATGGCATATCTTTTTTTGTGAGGGTGTAGTTTAGCTTCTTTGGTGTTTTGAATTTGTTTGGATCTCTGGAATTAAAAATGTCAGTCGTTATTAACTTCTGAACTCTTTTCTACTTTTTTCAACAAGAAACCTGACCTAAGTCAAACAGATTCTCTGGACAGAGGTGCTGGTGCTCAGACAGCCTTGGCAGCTGGAAGAGTGAAAAAATAAATTTAAATATTTATCATCATATTTAAACATAATATCTAAATATTCCTTATAATCTCTTTATAATTTAGTGTATATTTATTGTAGGACCTTCAATAAAGGAGAAGTGGAAAGGCATTTGTTGTTCAAGTCTGAAGCTTTATCCAGTCTGTGAATATCTGCAATGCAGCTGGCAGGAAATAGAATACTTTCATAAATTTGAGATGAGCTTTAGTGTTACTCTAAAACTAAACCTGTTATGATAACCTCTGGGTATAGAAGTACAGTAGCTTCAGTGCAGCAGCACTTTGAAAGCACCTGTAATGCTGAGGTCAGAGAACAGAGCAGGGGGACTACAGAGGCAGCTGTTTTCCTTGTAACGCCTATATGTTCCCCAAACCCAAAGGAGGTCTTTTGCAGCTGTAATGAGCTGCCTTCCAGGCTGCTGGGTTTCAGGGTGCTGCTCTTCTTTTCCAGCATGAAACCTGACCAAGGTCAGAGCAGATTCTCCCTGTCCATAAGTGTTATTGCCAAAAGCTCTTCTGCTTGCTGATTTCACATCTATCTCTGCTGCACCTGGTTGAGTACCGTGTAGGTTAATAATGTAGAACTGGTTGACCTTTAGATCTGTGGGTATGTTCTGTAGAGTGGCTTTTGCATGCTAATATGACTAGATAGGATAAGGCAGCCTGTCTTCTGTAATATAACTCTATAAAGTGAGCACAAGGCAGTGTTTTTTGAGGAACACTGCTGCAATTTAATGTGCCTGAAGTGTTTGTGTCATGAAGCTTTTTGCTCACGATAACAGAAAAACCTGTACTGTATGGCGGGCTATAACTGATTATACAAGAGACCTGACAGCTATGCAAATCCCTAATGTCAACAACAATTTAAGCCAGCAGGCTGTGCATGCCGAGGAAGAGAATTCCCGTAATCTGCTCCTGCCCTTATCTCTGGGTAGAACCCTTTAGTTTACAGCCTGTTAGAAACGTGACTAGTTCTTTGCTAGATTTATTGAGTAAGACTCTTCAGAAACAGTTATTTCCCCTCCCAGTGTGACAACTACTGGATTTAGAAACATATTCTCTCAGATCAAGCTGTAGTGTCCTTTATTTTTTTTTTGTCAAAATATTCTTAAAACTTTGCTTTTCGATAATGATTTGAAATTGATGCCCAAATCTTCAGAGGATGTGAAGGAGCAGAAAAAGTAGAACTTTGTGGATGAAAATGGAGAATTGCTCAGGGCCTGCCTGCCCTCGCATGTGTTTCCAGATTGGTTGGTTTTTGCTGGGACTTTTTGCATGTCTAAAAGTTAATATACGTGAGTGCTTGATGTGCAGTTGGAGCAATGTGACTGGATTAGAATACAGGCTACATCTTGAGGTATCTGCCTCAAAGCAAAGCAGAAGTTAAAATTTAGATGCCTTTATTAGTCATGCTATTGAACTTCCATTAAAGCAAGGGCTTTGTTGACTCATGTGCTATCATAAATCTTGTTTTCGTTTTTTTTTTTTTTTTTTTTTTTTCAGAACCAAAAATGATAGCTGCAGGAAAATTTTCAAGTCTTCCCAGAGATGGTCCAGTGAGCCACCAGTTCTCATTAGCTTCTTCCATGGACCTTCTGAGCACTAAACCTTTGCCAGCTGAGCATTGCTCAGGCTCCTTTCAAGATGTCTCCATCCATGGTACTCTTCCCAGGAAGAAGAAGGGGACAGTTCCCACTAGGTCCTGTGATATGTTTATACACATGGGAGCACTGCCACACACCAGGCCACACCAGCAGCAGCCACCTTTTGTGCAGGATGTCATAGAAGAGTACCCCCTGCAAAATGGGAAGAGCAACAAACTCCATGCCAGGTACCTTGCAAAACCTTAATTTACGTGTGTTTGCATAGGAATTGTTTTGTATTTTTCTAGACTGCTAAATGTCCTGTTACAGGTGTAGCTGTTTATTATAACTCTGTGTTTAACTGGGGTTGATTTTTCTGCCTAGTACTTCATTTAGGTCTTGATGGAAGAAGCCAAACAAAAAATAGTGTGAAACATGTGAGGGGTGGGGAGGGCGAGGAGTGAGTCTGATGCATAGATTCCAGGAATTCTGAGAAATTCGTAATAGTTCAGGTTTCAAATAGTTTTCCTTTTGCAGCAAGATCAGTCAGTATATGGGCTGCTAAATACCCATGCCTGTTTAAGGCTTGTCGGATCAAGTGATTTCAGTGGAACCCAGTATAGATAATAAGTTAATGCAAATTACCTGTTTATTATTTTGCCTGACTTCCTGCTTATAATATCTGTGAACTTCGAGAAAGAATTACACTCTCGTAGCTAGCATTTCTTTTATAAATTTATTATCATCACCTTCATTACTTAAACAAAAAGTACTTAATTTTGTAAATGTCCTTTTTTTGTTCTGATATTGAGGTTTATAAAATGGGAGAAATCCCAGCCAACACAAGAAAAACTCTATGTAATTAGTGGATCAGATAAAGGCACAAAGGTGAGAGTGTTAGGTTGCTTGGCTGACAGTGTTAAAGATTGAGAAAAGATAACCAACTTACAGCTTCTGAATAAGGATTTATAGTTTTGCTGTGCCCATCACTATATAACACTCTTGATCTCAAATCTTGTGATGGAAGGACAGTTCTATTTATGTGAGGATGTGTGTGTAGAGTGGGTTTTGTATGCTGTTTGCTTGTGTGATCAAGCTTTCTTCTCATTTTGAAATAAATCTATCTTCTCTATAGTGTATTCACTTTGAAGGAAGAAAGGGCCTCAGTGCATTTAATATTCCTCTGTCACTGATCTTTGAAATGGACCTGTTTATGTGAACTGGCTTTTTAATGTAATTTGCTTCCTTGACATGCATACTTTTAGAGAGCACAAGCAGCCACAGCTGCTGCTATGGAAAGAATATGGAAGTATACACTGAAGTTTTATCTTATGTCTTTCAACTGAAGAGGAGCTACTAAACATGATTTGCAAGAGTTGTTTTTCTTCAGAGACCAAAGGCTCCCTGTTAAATATATTTACAATTTTAACTGGTAACTTTCCTTGTCCTGTAAAGAACACTTTTGCACAAGCAGGAAGTGTTAGAACAGAATGCTTGAGAGGAAAACGTAGAGAAGTTCTGCCTGATCAGAATTCAAATAAGATGCTTTTGAAATAATAAGAGAATAAAAGAATGTTGTTAGTGCAGCTGTTAATAGAATTTGTGTCTTTTGAGTCATAGCAGCAAGTGCTGTTCCAATTGGATTGGTCTTCTAATTTCTTTGCTAAGACACTCATGGAATGCTGCGGTAGCAACTTCTAACTTTTGCTTTCTTTAATTTTTACAATGCATCTTTAGACATTCTGCTCCGTGACCTGACAGCCCAGTTGTATTAAAGCAGAAGGCACTGCTAGTATGACAGTCAGCAAATACATTACTTTTTGAGTAGTTTTGGGATGGCTGTGCACTTTTTATTAGTACACTTTAAAAGAAAATCAGGAGAGCATGTCCGATTTTCCCGTGGTAATAAGCACTTTGCCATATATGCTAAGGTATATATTCTAATGCTCAGACATGTTGAAATTAGCTGCGACTAATTGTATATGGAAGTCCATGTTCCTTTATCAGAATTATATCAGAAAAGCCCCATAATATTTTCAGTGTAGGAACTTGTGAGGTAGTGCAATGTTACGTGGATATTCTTACTCAGGAGTAAATGAGTTTCATTATTGTAATGCTTTTACGAAACTTAGTGTGAACATGCATCTTAATCAAACTTTTCCATGATGGATTGTTCAACCCAAGTATTTCATGTCAGTGAGCCAGAACTAATAGTCATTGGGATTACAGTGTTCATGTGCACATGGATCTGATTAAGCTGAAGTGTGACTCAGACATGTCATAGTTTAAGTTTGATCAATTTAGAAAACATAACTATGATACACTTTCAGTAGTTCAAAGTGAGTCATATAATCTCTAAATACACAATTTTGTGGAACAAAAAATAAGCAAGGCAAGAATAGGAAAGTGATAATGAATTGTGTCATTTCCTAATGGAACTCTTCTGATTTCTAGAAACTTCTATCCTGTCTTACAGCTGCCTGATTACATTACTGTGTAGCCAAGATGAAGTGTATGTATAATAATTTATTTACAGGATTATTTTATCTCAGGATTTTTGCATCTAAATGACAAAAAAAAAAGTCTTTATGGAATTTCTCATGGATTTCCCATGTTTATTTTCTGGATTAACATGGAAAAACCAAAATTCTGATGTACAAAAGCACTCTTAATGTTACAGACTTACAAGGCAAAATTAATTACAAATAAATATAGGAAATGTCCAACTCACTTCAGTTTTCCTGTGACCAAGCACATCACGAGCCTGCAGTCCTGATTAGGAAAATTTGTCGTACCTACATTTGGGCAAAAATCAGATAGATCGCGAATCGTAGCCTCAAGTTGTTAAAAGCACAAACTTGAACTTACATTGGTTTAACAGAAGAAGTGGTGTTATTTGGAACTATCTGTGCCCTTGAATGATTATGGTTCTCCTTGACTGTCATTCCAGTGTAACAGACTTGTGGCATTTTCATTAATGCAGTCCCAATATCCAATAAACAAGGTCTAAAAGCAGTGCAGAACTACCACTGTCCCAGGAAGTCTGACTGTAGTGATGAAGCCAGCTGTCAAAAGCCAATTTTGACATTCTACACTATTTCAGTTGGATGTCAATAGTACCTATGTGGTCTTGGGTTAAGGTAGTAGTTGCCTCTGTAGGTGTGGTACTGGCTCAGATGTGATCGTACTGAAATGCTACCTCAGTGTAGAGATGCAAGAAATTTCTGAGTGTCATTAAGAAAATGGATGGAGCAAAGGATCTTTTGCTAATATTCCAAAGCACAACTAGATTCTACTCTGTTCATACTGTGCTCTCTTTCATTGCAAGAGGTAGCAGAACAAGTAATTGCTGCTTGGATTGTGTGGCAGCTGACAGCTATAGTATTCTAGGTTCCTAAGCTTTATAATAAAGGAAAACTAACAGGCGCATAAAAACTAACAGAATCTGATTCCAAAATACATGGTTTTCATACAAAGCTTATATTTTGTTTGAATTTCAATAGAGCTGCTTATATACTATTCATTGTTAGTAAGCCAATCCGCAAACCAGAGAAAGAAGAAGAAAGATGAAGCATAAGACACATTCTGGAGGCTTTTCCTTGAGTTGGGGTTTTGAGTTGGAATTGGTGCTTTTAGAAGACAACACAAATCCATTCCATAGTCATGGGTGCTGCTGCATGCATTCTTCAGTACTTAGTATACAATACGCATCAAAAAAGACTATTTCCATGGTTAGGTTATTCATAGTGTTTCTTCTTACGTGGATTCTGACTAATAAACATTGAACCTCTTGCCAGTGTCTTCCTCTCAGCAAGTTGTCCTGGAGGAAGTGGTTCCCTCTGCTGCCTGTAGCCACTTCTCCTGTTTTTTTAAGTTATGAGGAATATATTTTGATACCCCACTGTCAAACAGGTCATTAGTTCCAAAGTTGCTTTGTGCGGAGAGAAATAAGGCAGGTGGTATGATAGTTTCAACATTTTGTCCCTCGAGAATCAGACTAATAATGATTAATCAGAATCTGATTAAAGCATGGTGAAGGGAAGAAAAAAGATACTCCTTTCTCAATACTGGTAGTTCCTCTATTGCCTCCAAAGTAATAGGGGAAAAAAATTCAGCTTGTATTCGTGTTGAAACAAACAGGCTTTGGAGAAGAATGAAGTGAAATTGAGTTTAATAAAAGCTCCAGTGTGAAATTGTAAACTGTTGAGAGGTGAGAAATGAGATTCAAATTTGCACAAAGTTGGCCTTGTTGGGTTTTTTGTTTGTGTTCTCTTCATGATGCTTTGGAGGCAGGATGGATTATCTAGCACAGTAGTAAAATCAAAGCTAGACACAATTTCTTGCAAATAAGGTTATTGATTTTTATGCAGTTTGTGGAGTAAAATGCTTATTTAAAACCCTTCATTTTTCATGTGTGTCCAACAGACTTTTTAGGAAATACATTACACTGATAGAAGTTTGTGTATGAGAAATTTAGCATTTAACAGACAGAGATGAGTTAATTTTGTCTTTGCCCTGTGTGTGAGGTATGGACTGCTTGATGAGCAGAGCTTTGGATATTTTGGGAGAAACTGTGTGGTGACACATTTGCATTAAATCACTATCTTCTCTCTGCTGAGCCTTCCCCTAGGAAGTGTTGAAGCGCACCATCTGCAGAAAATGATCACTCTTTAAGTTTTCATGCTAATTAAAGCCTTCAAATGAAGCTGACATTAATTTACACTGGCTGTTTCCCATTGTGTGAGATGTTTGTGAGTATGTGCTGGTTTAATCCCTATTTACTGTCTTTCCAGTAGCCATTTCATCTGTGCACACTTGTGAAGACTGTTTTTTGTTCAAATTCTGTTCTTTGTTTATACTGATGTTTCAAAAATAGTGATAAACAGTAGGGCTGCATTCAAACTGGCTTGGAATCAAAATACTTTGTGCCTTTCTCTAAATTACGTGTAATGCTCTGTGTGCTTTGTTCTATTACTGTTCATAAGAGGTTCTGACCAACCAGCTGGTCAGAATTAGATTTCCCCCTCCCTGTTTTTAAAGCTTTACTTTTAACTGCCTATGTATTTAGAAACATAGAGTTGTAACTGCTGAGCTGTAATTTTAACCTTTTCTCTTTTTCTTCTGTCTTGATTTTCTGTTTGCAAGCCCTCATAAATTCTTGGCTATGCTGAAAGTCCTGTGTGTGATAGTAGCTTCAACACTACTTCTGCTTTTATTGATGTGGCTACAGACTATTACTTTTTGTAGGTAGATCAGGCATAACAGCTTCTTTTTAGCCTACCAAAATCTCTTCATATCCAGTGTTGGGTTGTTTTTGTTTTGGTTTGGTTTGGGTTTTATGACGTGATTCAGTGATGTTAATTAAGAAGAATTGAAACTGGTTGGGGAGCAGGTTGTGGTTAGTTTGAGTCTTTTGCTGAAGAACTGAGCAACCCTGTAGTTGCAGTGTCTTCCAATGCTCACTGAACCATGCTGCAGGAGATCAAAATGTGGCAAATAACCTGTAAACTAAAATGTATTTTGTAGGTTAGCCCTATCTACATACAGACACTAAGAATACACTGAAGTTCTGTAGTTTTGAAACTATGATTGCTGTGTTCAACTGTGTATTTAGCTAGACTTCAGACTTAGTTTTTGTACTGGTCAGCCAATTCTTTTTCCTCTTTTTCTACATCAGCTTTTTTCCCCATTATTTCAGATAAAGTGCTGTCATTTAACACTGGACTTTCTGTTGCTGCAGCAGAGTTATTCTGGAGTAGATTAGTTTATCTCATAATTTATGGTGTTCCGTTCTCTTCAGAATTTCTGGTCTTCAAGGCTCTGCTGGGTGGCACTTGCATACTTGTCTCATCTTCAGTAACTGTCCAGAAAAAAATTGAAAATCTGATCAATTTTAAACTTTACTTGTGCCACTGACATCAGTGGGATAACTTCATCAGCATAGTGAGGTATAAAGTCATCTAACAGCTGGATTCTGGGTTCCTGAAACTTTTCCTTTCCTCTTAGTGGTATTACTGCAATAGATGCAGCCTGCTGGAGTCCTTGAATTGGCAGTTGATTTATAAGGGGAAAAAGCTGACAGGGCATTACTTGTTGAGGAAGGAGCACACTGTGCAGGGATTTGCTTCAGAATTTGCAGCCTGTTTTGCTTCTCTACATGCTGCAAATTCTGTTCTTTGGGTTCTGAGAACGGTGTGGGTCATATATTTAGCATTTATTTTGTTCTAACTAGTCATTTTGAAAATGTTAGTTGTTGGATAATTTTAGTTGAAATATGTTTCTTTTGTATGACCACGCTGTGTGCACAGAGTACTTCGGTGCACTTTGAAAATCAAAATGGAATTTTGTCAGGTCAAGATTTTAATATATCAAGTAAAATAAGTATTGTACATGTTTTCTGCATGGAGAAGAGTACATAATCCTGTTTGGGTTCATAGATTGCAATGTAGTTCCTCAGGTATAAAAATATCTGTGAAATTAGCAGGAAGAGGATCTTTATTATTTGTTCTCTCTAAATTTTGGGGAGGGAAATGTTTATAAACCCCCAGAATTTTGAAACTGAAAATATGTATGGTTTTATAATAATGCCTGGAACGTCCTTCTAGTAAGAATTTTGTTTTCCAAGAACTCTGAACCAGGCAGTTTGTGAGTTTGTAGCAGGAGTAAGATGAGTATGCTTAATTTGGGGCTATGGAATATCTAATTGACTTCTTCAATGCACACATAAATGGTTTTCAAAAGGAAGGGTTCCTTCATGCTTTTTGCCCACGAATTTCCTATTCTTTCTTCCGATGTGTCCTGTTCACATGCACCTGCAAATCTGACCTCTGCTGTCTCTGAGGTGGAGCAGATCTACCCATTAAAGCTGGCAGATGTTTGTGGTAGAAAGAATGCTCTGTTGTGTAAGCAGAGAATAGCTGGTGTTCTCTGCTTATATTCAGTACCAAATCCTCTTATCCTTTAACTTTTGGGGGTCACTTTTGTTTTGGCTTGTCTGCCTTTCCATCCCCTCTGTCTTTTCTTGGAGTCAGATTCTTCTGTTCTGAACACTTCATCCCTTCGTTCCCATTTGATGCTCGCATCTGCTGGTTGACATAGACTTGCAGAACGAAAGCCTCACTTCTTGCTTTTTTGTGGGGATTTTGGAAGCCTGGCCATAGGTGACAGTAATCAAAAGCCTGCCCATGTGGGATCTTGGGGAAGGGAGATGAGGGGAACAGAGCAAAATGTCTCAAGAAGCAAGACCTCTGTAATTAACTGGACATTAACTTAACCCCAGTCCTTCAACTTCTGAACAGACAACTGAAGTGCTGTGTGGGATGGACACAGTTGTATCACCGTTTGAAACTGGTTGTGGGATCAGGACCTTATCGTTCATGAGTGACTTGGCAGGCAGATGTAACCTGAATTCCTCAAAGGCTCACCAAAAATGAACGTATATTATTTTTTTTAAAAATTGTCTTTTCAGGCCATTTCTTCTTTGGGCAAAGGGTGCTGTATGGAATGAGAAGTTTCTTGAATTACTCCTTTGATTACATCCAAAGCTTTTCCCCAAACCTGGTTGTTTCCTGGTATCTTGTTAAAATTGTGGAGTGTCCTGTTCACTTGTACTAAGTACTGTATTGCTTTCTCAGGTTGTCTCTTGTCCACATGTGACCATTTATTTTCCTTTCCATCCCTTTTATGCTTTAAATAAAGATAGCAGTTGTATGTATGCTGCAAGGCACCTGTTCATCACCTTCTTGATGAAACTACTATTTGTAGCTGTACCACTTCCTTTCAGCAACAAGTGTTTGTTAGCAAAAGCTAATACTGCATTGCAATTTCTCCTATGCTATGGTCTGACACATGTTCTTATGGTTAGGTTGTGAGATATCTGATGGGCTCTGAAAGTATTACAGAAGCTACAGTCAGTTCTTCACAACTCCTTCCATACCTTTGTTGTGCTTCTCAGTACTTTAGAACTGCTTTGTTGCATTTAACAATTTGTGCTCCTTTAAAGGTTTTTTTGGTCTTTTTATTCCGTAGCTGAAAAAAGTGCAGAGCCAATGGATTTTACTTGTCTGTCCTGGTAATAAGATAATTCAACACACATTTAAAGAATTTCAGCTGCTCCTGCACAAACCAGCTCAGTTGGCACAGAAACATACAGACACATGAAATTAAGATCAAGTATCCCTAGCATTTACTGACCTGCTCCAATGACAGAACAGTCCTGTGCCCACTTTCTGCCACTTTCATGTTCCTGGAATTGTTCTGAGCTTGTTGCAACCCATTGGTACAGACCTGTCAGAATACAATCTATTTTGATGCTGGGAGGTGGGGCGGAGGGAGATGAGTGAACAGTTGTCATGTACAGGATTATAAATTTCTGTTAGTTAGCAGGATCAGTGAAATCGAGTAGAATATCCCCAGAGTAGTTAAATGTCACGCAGGGGAAAGAGTTCCTAATGCTCAGTCTCAGTATTCAATGTAGAGAAATTTCTGACGCAATGAATTTCTTAAACCAGGATAACAGAGTACACAGGGAGAAGAGTTCTTCCTCCACCATCATCTTATTCAGTACTAAAGGAAAGGAGTAAGTTTCCTATGCTTCAGTCCAAATATGCATTCCTGAAGGGTGTACCAGCTGGGTGGCAACCATGCTTCCGTGAATAAACTGTTCCTAGATTTAAATGCATTTCAGATGAATTGGTGGAGCCTGTGATTCTACTGAGCATTTGTCAGTCTTTTGGGAATGTGCACATTCATTTTGGAAGGCTCAGTTATTTTTGAGCTGCATTCTCAATAACTGCAGCAACTAAAGCATTGGCTGTAAAGAGTTGTCAGCTGAAGTGCGAGTTGTCAGCAACACACATAAAAGGAGGTTTATAGAAACAGTGACTTGCTTTGGCTAAATGATAGTCTGCCCAATGAATGCTTTCACAATGTAGTAACTGCCTGGGAATAGAATATTTTAAGAAGGGCTTTGAAGAACAGAGGTTTGGCTCTGGGACTCCTGAATATTATGGAAAATAAAGGAAAAAGAATGAGGGTGCCTAGACCAAGCTTTTGAGCAGGTTGTAAAGACCAGTACTGTATCTGGTGCAGAAGCAGAAGTTGATTTGGAAAAGGCAGAAAAAATGGGGTAGATTTTTCTGCTGTGATAGGTAAAATAGAGCAAATGGGGGAGATGAAGAAGATTGAAGTGGTAAATGGCTGTAACATTATCTCTGAAGAGGCATTCTGAACAAATATGAATGAGTTGAGATTTCATTTAATTTGGAGAAAAGTACATTGTCTCTTGAGTTTTAATTGCTGCTCTTGTGTGAACTGTGGGTCATTATGCAGTTAGTCATAGCAGTTTGCACTTGTTTCCACTGGTGTTTGAATGAGTCATGTCCATGATGTTGTGCAGCTGTAGATAGAAGGGTGGAATGGCCTTAGGTATGTAGTAGGAGTGTGTGCGTGAAGCAGAAGCTGCTGGAGGATAAAATCACTGGATCTTTTACTCTAATTTACAGTACAAATAACATCAGTCTGCAGTACATAAGCACAGTGTCTAGCATGCTCATACTTGCACCTTCATACTTAAGTAGTGGTGTATTTCTTAAATCTGCCTAGATGGAGAGATTTCAAAGACATAAATTGAAGAAGGTATTTGATCCCATCTGGTCTGTTTATAGCACTTCTATCTGTGTAAGCAGCCGTACAACAGCTCAGTGCATTTTCAGTTTTGCAGGCTTCCTTGAAGCCTGTATTGTCTTCGCTCTGATTTGGCATTGGTTATTGAGAAGGTTGTTCTTCTCAGGGTCACTTTTTCAATGTAGTAGGAAGGAGATGCTTTTGAAAATGTCCCCAGCAAAGGTCACTTTAAAACAATCAAACAAATGTACTTTCATATGCCAATTACTGCAACGTGTCCTAATGCTTTTCCCACAAGTACGTTTTTAAAAGTATGAAGTAGCTCAAAGCTGCTTCAGGGCCATTCAGCAGTTTTCATTACTTTAAGAGTGTCTATGTGATAGTTGAATGATGGTGAGGATTTGGGCATTTCTGATAATATGGTTGTGTCTGGGCTTGAATTTTGTGGAAGTTATTGTAGCTAACTTATAATTGTGACTGATACATCCGTGAGGATGCCAAAAGCCTGGAAAAAGCAGATACTTAATATGGCTTAGTCTGTCAGGGTCTGTGTGTTGTAGGATTCTTTACAGTAGCAGTGATGAGAGAAAGTAATGTAGGATTGTTAGCAGAAAGGTGGAGTTTTTCTTAGAATTAACAGCTAAATACTACAGGATACCTGCTTCAAGGTTCATTGTTGAAGCAGTGCTGTAGAGAGCTATTGGACAAACCTCAGACACTGGGGGAAAAAAAAGACTGTTTCTGAGTTACTTTCCTGCACCTGCTGAACTGAATAATGTGTGTTGGGGATGAATTCCAAGTTTCAACTTTTCAACTGTAGCACTAATTATAAGAATGTAGTAGTTTTATCAGACATTTTGAAAGAATAAGTAGTTACTCAGACTTCAATGTTTTCCCTACCAGATTTTCATGTTTGGTTGCTCATTGTCTTCAAATCAGTGCAGGATTTGAACTTGGCTATATGGCAGTATTTAGTTTGTCATACCAGAAACGTGATCCAAGCTCCTTCCTTTCAGCTGATGACTACTGATGTTGTCAACTTCAAAACCACCTGAATTCCATTCCCTTTTCTCATCGCTGTAAGCTTTAGCTGTATCGTGAAGGAGGCTACCTATAACATTAATTCCTGTTCTCACAGTGTTCAAATGTATCAGTACTTTGTCATAATCACTTCCAACCAGGAAGGCACCAAGCTCTTCATTGCTGCAACAGATTTTCATTTGGGGGAAGAAGGAGGAAGCAAAAGAGCGCTGTTTTCTGTTGTTGTCTTCATCTTTATGTAGGGTTGCTTGAGATCCATGTCTTACGTTCAAGCTGTGCATTGTTTTCTTAGCAGTGTCAGTAAGAAACCTGAAAGTGCAAAAAACCACCCCCCCACCCCCCCACCCCCAGTAATTCTAATAAGAATGTTGCAGCTGGATTGAAAATAAATTGCTTTCAAGGATTAGTACAGAGAGATTAGAAGGTTATATATTTGCGAGATCAGCCAGAAGAGAGAAAGATATTGTCAGATGTCAGTAGGGATGCTCTAGAGAGAATGTGCTTCTGGCTAGGGCAGCCTTAGAGTCATGAATTTTAGGATTGTGATGACTAACTGCTTCTTTTGGTGATTAATTATTACTGGAGGAGTGTGTGTGCTACTGCGGTTTCCACATAGACTTTGTGCGTGTGAGAGGGGTCAGGAGAGGATTTGGACTACTCAGAAGAGTGACATGTAGCAAGTCAGGTCAGGTGCCTTTTTTTACTTTTCTTCTCTGTTCCCCCCCCCCCCCCCCCCCCCCCCCCCCCCACC
>JANRGW010024613.1:38130-56662 GCA_024733675.1 Psilopsiagon aymara | reverse complement strand
ATGAGGCTCAGAAAGTCCTTGGCCAGGCCAAAATGTACTAAGCAGTAACTAAAACATTGGTGTTATCAGCGCTGTTCCCAGGCCACAAGTCAAAAACACAGTGGTGCACCAGCTACCAACAAGGGGAAAAATGCCTGCTGCTGCTGAACCCATGACAAAGCCAAAAGTCAGAAACACAGCTCCACACCAGCTACCAAGGAGAAAAATGGCTGCTACTGCTGAACCCAGGGCACTCAGCCTCACCAGGATGAAGCAGATTTTCTAAACTTTAGACAACTAGCACTGTGTTTAATTGATTTGTTTCTCTCTTGCCTCGCATTAAATTTATAGCTGTACAGCTGGTATGATTTAGAAGTAAATACCTTGCAGAAACTACAGATGACACCATGTGGTGCCAAGGTACGGACTATTGCAATTTATGAGCCAGAACATTGAACCAACAAGGGGCTGCAGTCAGAATTAATGGATATGTTCATATGGAAGGTGTTTTTAAGGCAAAAGGAGACTCTCCCAGGACAGTACCCTTGAACAATGTAGATAAGTGACGCAGGAAACCTATGGCTACAGCTTCATGATTCTTCCTAGGCACTGGATTCTCTGAATCTAGTCCAAACACATTTATTTGGTATCTAAAAGGAAAAATGGAAACTCAAATAGAATGACTTAAATCATGTTTCTGTACTTCTATCAAGACATGTAATAGTACTAAACATATGCTAATTAGTGACCATGAAATAAGGGAGTCTAAGATTTTGAGAGGAATGAGAAAGACATACTAGGTCCTGGACTTTAGGAGATTAGACTTGGCTTTCCAGGCAAATCGGTAGACAAAATCCTGCGAGGGGCAGCTCTGAAGAAAAAAAAACAATCAGGAGAGCTGGCATGTCTCTAGGGACAGAAAGCACAAGAACACTTTCCTGGAGCTCAGGAAAACGAGCTCTACTAGAAAATTGGCTTGGTAAGTCAGGACTGAGTTTTAGTACAGAAAGTCTATATACAGGAGGGACATGCAACAAAGGAAGAATATAAAAAATATATAGAACCCAGGAAGGTACTAGGAAAGCAAATCTTCACTAGAGTTCAAGCTGGCAAAGGACATCAAGGGCAACCTGAAGAGCTTCTACCAGTGCATTAGAAGTAAAAGAAAAAAAAAACCAAAAAGATGAAAACATCAGCCCACCTCTGAATGCTTTGAATGGAGCAGGTGGTTTAGTGACAGAAAATGCAGATAGGCAAAATTGCTCAGTACTATCTTTGCGACCTGCAGCAAAAAGGTCTCCCAAGCTTATATATGCAGAGATAGTTTTCAAGGAGAGAAACTACCATCTACGATAGTAGAAGACAATTGATTCAAAGATCTCTTAAGAGGACACATTAAAGTCCATGGGTCAAGATGGATGCATACAAGGACACTCAGAAAGGTAGCTAGTATCACAGACAGCCCACTCTTATCTTCTTTGAAAGTTGTGAGTATTGGGGTTAAGGCTGGAGAAATGTCAGTGTTGTGCCCCTCTTCAGAAAAAGCAGAAATTCTTCAGGAAACAAGAGGCTGATCAGCTTCACTTTGATCCCTTAGAAAATTATGTGGTGTGTTCTCCTGGAAGCTGTTACTGAGCACATGAAGGACAAGATAATGGCTGGGACCAGCTAGCATGAATTAATCAAAGGCTAACCACACCTGAGCAACCTTTTTGCCTTCTACAATGAAATGACAATGAAGTAAGTAAAGAACAGTGGTTGTTATTTACTTTGACCTAAACAAACTTGTGACATGGTCCATGAATTTATTTCGGACATTTCAGTTCCAATGAGTGGATTAGTACAAGGGTGAAAAACTGTCTGAATTGTTGAAATCAGAGGGAACTAATTAATGGTTTGTACTCTGCCTGGAGGCTTGTTATGAGTGGAATAACACTGTGCAACTGGCCATATTTGCTAGAAAAGCAGAAAATTTGACAGCCAGGAGACAGTGTTAGAATTCGTGACTGAGATGTACCCCTGTGTCAGCGTATTGCCTGGCTGCTTACATGCTTGCTCATATTTGAGATAACAAATCCACTTCCTTTAAGAAAGAAGTAGGAAATTAAGGTGAGAGACTTACTGCAATGTTGAATTCTTTGCAGCATGCAGATAGAGAAGTAAAGGGGTCTTAAATATGCAGGTGTACATGGAGATTCTTGGCATAATGACTCTGACAGGAGAGACTTCAAGTCTGTCCTGTCAGGATTCCTTAGGGAGCATATTAGGGGGAGAATGATGAGGGAGACATGTCAGGGATAGGAGCAAAGTGTGAGGTGATGTGGGGACTCCAGATAGTGCTCCATGACAGAGCCATCCCGGAGGAGGCTCTGAAGCAGAGGAAAACCCTCAGACCATGGCAGAATTTCCTAGTATTTCGTGGTTCCTAGAGGAATTTGAAAGGAAAAGACACAAAATCTATGCAGCATCATACTATTTTTAACTTTCAGCAATGTACTAAAGCTCACTTTGGAATGAATATTTTAAATATGTATCTATTTCCTCTCAGAAATCTAAAAATTTTCTCTCCCATGCCTCAACTCCATCATATTGACCAGTGGTATGCAGGTGTCCTGGGTTCAGCAGTAGCAGGTATTTTTCTCCTTCTTCACTTAGACCACGATAGTAGGATTTAGTTATAGCATTATCATCTTTCCTTGTTCAGCAGAGCACAATTTGGAGTTTGTTGTAATAGGTTCTGTTTCAGATGATGAATAGTCCACAGCATTAATCCAGAAATTGTCACTACTTATAGGAAAGATATTTCTGAGTTACACTGTTCCTACTCTCCACAGGCCAGCAGTCAGCAGCTGGAAGTCATATTCTCAGTCCTTAGCACGTCTTCCTCAAATATAAAAAAAACCCCAAACCACAGTTAGCTTTTGATCTCAGTGAAGTCCATGGCAAAAATCTCTGCTCTACATAATGATGGCAGGATTTTCCTTCAGATCTAGAAATAAAACATCCAGAGGACATCAAGTTTTCAAAGACTTTAAACTACTGGGGATGCTGCTGGAAGTTTAGCTGTGGCACCTTGGACCAGCGCCTCTCACTGACCTTCACACTGCTGTGGTGACATGACAGAGCTGCCAAACTCCCTAGGTTCCCCCTGGCTTAGCTATGTTTGCACCACAGACAGTTTTTTACATTGTCTCTGAAAGAGCCATACTCCTAAAGGAACATAAATATTGCATAATTTGCTTTATCAGGAGAGTATTAATAACAGTCTGTAAAGAAAATAAATAGAACTAAGAAAATAGACAGAAAAGAGACAGGTGAAGAATGAGTATGAATCTATTTCCCTTACTACAAGAGTCTTACTTCTGCCCTGTGCTAGGCAGGGCAAGCTGAGAACCTATAATTGTGCTTGCTGACAGGCTGTCTTGAGAAACAAGCATTTGATTGTGATCATCCTTGACAAAGATGTAGGGCACAAGCACCCATGGACACCTAATTTATGGATTTTTATCTTGCTTTATAAACTGTCTGTAGGGTTAAATTGCTGAATAGGAAATCCAAAGTCAGCTGAGACAAGGTATTTGGAAAGCAGAACTCAAGGAAGACTAATAATAACAATAGACTGAGAAGATCAGAGAGCTGAAAGACTGCTTCAGCTGAATAAACAAGGAAGCCTCTGACCTCTGAAATCTAGTAAGCTAGTTATCAGTTAGAGAAATAATGTTGCTTTATCAGCTCATTTTTAAAGGGGCCATTTTAAAAAGTACCATGAATTGTTAGATGTATTTATAATGAAGAATCCTTCAGTTAATCTATGATTTTATTGTTGTACACTGATTGCTGCTGTTTTCTCTAAGATGGCTTCTCTTTCTCCCAGAAGAATTTCCTTTACCTTTCTTCAGAAAAAGGCAGTTAGCCTTAACCTTGCGGGGTTATTTAGTCCAGCTGATTTCTTTAGCTCTATAATTTTATTTTACTTTCAATTACTTCTTTTTATCCTGAACCCCTCCTTCTCCGTGGTAACATCTAATTACAAAGTCCAGGCTGGGGTGAACATGTTGAACTATAAGCATTTATAGAAATACTGTATTTTTCACTGCTGAATCATGGATTGAAATGTAGTGCCACTAAGTTTGGATTGAGGACGGTAAGGAATTTCCATTTCTGGCAGTAGGCTTCTGGGAGACTCCCAGAAAATCACTTTTATGTCACTGTTTCCCAACTTTCCCATCTCATATGGAAGACAGACTTTCATTGATGCAAATGTTACTGTATAAAGGGAATGGTTCTATATTGTGCAGTCTTTTTCCAATCACAAAACAGAAGCATCCTGGTGTGTCTTTTATGTCTGACTGAAATTGGTGCATAACAGTTATGTTTTGAGTGAATTGAACTGAAAGCCTATGATAATATGACCCTATAAAATCAACAGGATAAGGTTCCCATTTGACATCACTCGTATGGAGCACAACAGTGTAATCGGTGAGGCATGAAACAGTTGTGACCTCACACCAAGATTCAGCCTGGAATCAAATTCTGAATTCAGAATCATGCACAGAAAAATATTGTTCAAATTAGGTCTAACAAAGCCGTAACACTGAGCTGTTAGGAGAGTATTTACAAACACGTAAAAGATTTTGCATAAATTCATATTTGCGTTTGCATGCTTGCTATTATTATAACCACAAATTATTCAGACACCTTTGCTCTCATCAGGCAGGTAACCAGCACTGCACCTGGTTAAGCAAGTGCTCAAAAAAACCTGTAAAACAAGAAAAAATGAAAGCTCAGTAGGGAAAATATCCTCTTTTTGAATCTGGATTCTTAATAAAGTGAGATTAATTGGGCTGTATTTAGACGCAGGGATGCATGGGGATGGCTTCAGCTATGGGACTCAGGCAGTCATGCTCTGATGGCTTTAGCTAAAAGATGCAAAATGTAATGTATGGCTCCTACTCATTTATTCTTCCAAGGGCTATCATCGCCATGGCAGATCAACAGATTGGGGCATGTATCCAGCCATCCTCTGTCATTGCAGTCCCAGGGAGGGCTTAGTGTGCCAAGATGCAGCATTTCACCTTGGCAGCTCAGACACAAGCACATTTTCTGGTCTACAGTTGTAATTTCTATGAAAGGAGTACCAGCTGCAACTTTTATTAGGTTCCCCCAAGTATGTGCTCTAAACTTTGCCAGGGAGCTTCCCTGTCTGTAGATCGGGCACTAATTATATGAACAGTGACAAGAGTTGTATTAATTAGAGGAAGGTATTTTAAAATTCATTTTAAGCAAAAACTGATAATGGAAGAAAAACATAGCTCTTTACTTCTTTTAGTCTCACTTTTCATAAAGCTACTTCCTCTGGTTGTCAAAAAAAAAAAAAAAGAAAAAAAAGAAAAAAAGGAATTGTTGAACATATATGCAATTTTCCCTCCCATACTGGTGCATTTTCAGTTCATGCAAAGGAAGGCAATTTTTTATAGTGTTTCAGTTCCAGATAAAGACCACTTCAAATAGTTTCAGTGAAAATACCAAATCAAATTCTATTTTCTTTATTATAATCCTAAATGTGCTCTGGATATTTGGAAAGAGTTGTATGGAGAAATTTCATGGAGAATATTCTGGTTTGGTTTGGTTTGGTTTATTTTTTTTTAAATAACCAAACCAAACTTTGATCTGGGTAAAATCCTAAAAACCTCTTATTTATTTATTTATTTATTTATTTATGGCATTATTTCTATTTAAAGTAAGTTTTTTGTTTTAATTTTGCTTCAAGCGCAGTTCTGGTCTTTTCGGCAATTGCTTCTAGAAAAATACAAAAAAAATATAACAAAAGTAAAAAAATAAAATGTTGCTCACATCAAACAGTGCATTTTTGTTTGAGCTTTTGAGGGATGATTTTTCATTATATTTAAACAAAATTGCTAGTTGGACTTAATTTGTGAAACTTAATCTGAAACAGGAGGGCTCAGTAATATAACTAATACTGGGCTCATGTAGAAGTCACTACGGGATGGTAGTTTAGTAACTGTTCCAGCTGATCAGCTCGTCTTCTTTGGATCAGTTATAGAGGGTGTTCATCATTAAAAAATGAGAAATTGTTATTGGAAAATATTTTTAAACTATTTAAGTCTCTGGATGTGTCTAACGCCACCCCATTTCACCAGGCTTCATGGGTTTAGGTTTCTTGTTTCCTGCTTAGCTTCCTCCAAAATAGATATAGCATTTGAAATTAAATAAATTTGCATGGAAAGTACTGTCCTGATGGCCCTTGTTCGTATGTCATGTGGAAAAAGAAATCTAAATACCCCATACCATGGAAAGATTATTTTTGGGTTTCCTTTTCGACATCTTCACATATGTTATTAATTGATTAGCACCTACATTTAAAACTAGCATCTTTAATTTGCAAAAACTCTTGATTTTGCTGCAAGAAAAATATTGAACAGGGTCCTTTTAAAAGTCAGTATTAATTAACAATTAAAATTAAGGGTGAATAAAATTAAAATATCCAAGTGTGAAAAATACCTAGTGCCAAAGTTGAATCCAATAGTCAATTCAATCGCTCTGTGGCTTGTCTAAGACTGAAAACATGTTGTATATTAACCAGTAGAAAAATAGGTTATTTAAGTATTTTAATTTAAATGATATTTAAGAGGCAGCCTCTGCCTACTTTATGAAAGATATTTCAAAGTAGGTTTACTTCCATAGTCCAATGACTATGTACTTCTCAAAAATCATGTTTTAGTTAAAGCAGGATTTAAACTCGTTGGGGTCAGCTCAGGCTTTCATTGGATCTACTAAATATTCAAGGTAAAGGAAGCCTTTCAAGATACAAAATCAATACAGGCATTTTGTGGCATCAGATGGTTGGTCCTCCTTTGATGCTGTTCTCCTCTTCTATCCCAAGTATTTCATGTTCTACACCAAAGGCAACACTTCACTTTGAACAACAGGAGTTCGAACTATGCATAGAAAACATATTTAGATACTTACAGTGATTTTCTCTTCAGATGAATTAGGCTTTATAAAAATGCTATTTTCCTTTAACGCTACTGCTGTTGAAATAATAATTTTAATATAGGATCATAGAAATCACAGAATGTTTAGGGTTGGAAAGGACCTTAATATCATCTAGTTCCAACCCCCCTGCCATGGGCAGGGATGCCACACCCTAGACCATTTTGCCTAAGGCTCTGTCCAACCTGGCCAGCACTGATGAGAAGGCAGCATCTACCACTTCGCTGGGTAACTCATTCCAGTGCCTCACCACCCTCACAGTAAAGAACTTCTTCCTTATATCTAACCTGAACTTCCTCTCTTTAAGTTTAAACCCATTTCCCCTCATTCTATCGCTACAGTCCCTATGGAAGCCTCCCTCTCTGCCATTCTCGTAGGCCCCTTTCAGGTATTGGAAGGCTGCTATGAGGTTATGAGGTCTCCACACAGCCTTCTCAAGTCTGAACAGCCACAATTTTCTTAGCCTGTCTCCATGTGGGAAATGCTCCAGCCCTCTGATCATCCTTGTGACCCTCCTATGGACTTGCTCAAACAGTTCCATGCCCTTCTTATGTTGAGGGCACCAGAACTGTACTCAGTACTCTAAGTACTCCAAGTTGGGTCTCACAAGAGCAGAGTAGAGGGGCAAGATCCCCTCCTTCCACCTGCTGGTCGTGCATGTTTCGATGAAGCCCAGGATAAGGTTGGTTTCTGGCCTGTGAGAGCACACTGCCAGCTCATGTTCAGTTTTTCATCAACTGACACCTTCTTCTCTGCAGGGCTGCTCTGAATCTCTTCTCTGCCCAGCCTGTAGCTGTGTCTGGGATTGCCCTGACTAAGGTGTAGGACCTTGCACTTGGCTTGGTTGAACTTCATAAGGTTGGCATTGGCCTACCACTCAAACTTGTCAAGATCCCTCTGGATGGCATTCATTCCCTCCAGTGTATCGATCAAACCACAGAGCTTGGTGTCATCAGCAAACTTGCACTCAATCCCACTGTCTATGTCGCCGACAAAGAGTTGGACAGGATCAGTCACGGCCTGACCCCCCAGAGTCACCACTCGTTACCTATTGAGTCATTGGGCACAACTCTCTGCATAGAGTTGGAGCCATCCAGCCAATTCTATATCCACCAAGTGGTCCATCCATTAAATTTGTTTCTCTCCAGTTTAGAGACAAGGACGTCATGCAGGACAGTGTCAAATGCTTAGCACAAGTCCAGGTAAATGACACCAACTGCTCTGCCCCTATTCATCAGCTCTGTAGCCCCATCATAGAAGGCCACTAAATTGGTCAGGCAGGATTTCCCCTTAGTGAAGCCATGCTGCTGTCACCAGCCACCTCTTTGTTTTTCATGTGCCTCAGCATGGCTTCCAGGAGAATCTGCTCCAAGATTTTGCCAGACACAGAGGTGAGGCTGACTGGTCTGTAGTTTCCCAGGTCTTCCATTTTTCCCTTCTTGAAAATGAGGGTTATATTTCCCTTTTTCCAGTTGTCGGGAATTTCACCTAACTGCCATGGGTTTTCAGATATGATGGACAGTGGCTTAGCAACTTCATTCACCAGCTCCTTCAGGACCCACAGATGGATTTCATCAGGTCCCATGGGCTTGTGCACATTCAGGTTTCTAAGATGATCTTGAACCTGACCCTCTCCTACAGTGGGCCTAAGGTCTTCATTCTCACAGTTCCTGCATCTGCCTTCCGAGACTTGAGTGGTGTGGTCAGAGCATTTGCCAGTGAAGACTGAGGTAAAGAAGTCATTGAGAACCTCAGCCTTCTCCTAATCAAGGATAGCCAATTCTCCCTTTTCCTTCCAGAGAGGGCCCACATTATCCCCAGTTTGTTATTTGTTAGTGACATGCCTATTATAGAAGCCTTTTCTGTTGTCCTTGACATTCCTGAGCAGACTCAGTTCTAAATGGGCCTTAGCTTTCCTAACCTGGACCCTAGCTTCCTGGACAACATCCCTGTATTCTTCTGAAGCTGCCTGTTGTCGCTTCCACCTTATATAAGCTTCTTTTTTCCTTCTACCTCTTCTCAGCAGCTGCCTATCCATTCACGGAGGCCTCCTGACCTTCTTGCCCCATTTCCTTCTTGTTGGGATGCAATGCTCCTGAGCTTGGTGCAGCTGGTCCTTGAATATCAGCCAGCAGTTTTGGGCCCCCTTCCCCTCCAGGGCTTTATCCCATGAAATCTTACTGCTTCACCATGCTGTGATCTCCACAGCCAAGGCTGCCTTGGAGCTTCACATTCCCAACCAGCTCCTCCCTGTTGGTGAGCACAAGGTCAAGCATGGCACCTCTTCTTGTTGTCTCCTGTATCATTTGCAAGAGGAATTTTTCTTCCACGCTATTGAGGAGGCTCCTGGATTGCTTGTGCTGGGCCATACCATCCCTCCAACAGATATCAGGATTGTTGAAGTCCTCCATGAGGACAAGGGCCTGCGGGTGTGAGGCTGCTGTCTGAGGCTGTATCTGTCCACAGAGTGCTTCGTCCACAGAGTCCTCCTGATTGGGTGGCCTGTAGCAGACCCCATGATAATGTAGCAGACCTCCAGTTTTCCCTTTGACCCTAATCCACAAACTCTCTTTTGGCCCATCACCCATCCACAGGCAGAGTTCCATCTGGTCATTTATGTGAACCGTTACACCCCTCCCTGTCTGCCCAGAGGCATCCTCTAATTTAAGTACATAGTAAGACTGCACAAGTAATAATATGATAGTTTGAAAGAATGAGGTAGATGCAGTACTATGATCTATATGATAGTGGTGCTGTATTTATAGCTTGTAATTACCAAATAAGTGGTATATTTTGATTCCTTTTAGTGAATTGTCAACAGTGCTGCAGTTTGATTTGGATGGGCTTATGTCCGTAAAACATTCTAACTACTAATATAATTGCCATACAGTAATACAGTGCTATATTTAAAAGTTAATTTTATATTAATTGTTATTAAAGTTTTAATATCTTTGTATTTAATTTAAAGATTGTAATTGAATGCAAGGTTATAATGAAGTATTAATATCTATTATTTAATGTTATTTATAATATCAAACATCTTGTTGATATTTTTAAATAAGAAAATAGATGGGTAGATCATTACACAGTGTGAAATTAGGAATATTAAAGAGATGCATCTTCCCCCTGTTATCTCTGTTTCTATTTCTTCCTTTATTGCATTTTGTTTCGCAAGATATTGAAGATCTAATGAATATTCAAATATATGCAAATCCTTATCCAGCCTCATACATCATACACAGAACACACATACACTTTACATATAATTACATCCTACATATATCTCTTTTTTACAAGACCTGGGTGCTTTATCCATTATAGACGAGTTTTTGTAGGAACTGAATTCCTAACTTGATGCAAGGAATTTACCAGATACAAAATTACAGAACATCTAATGAAGTTGGCTGTCAAAAACAAGAGATGCAGCAACCCATTAATTATCGTGCATTCATCTCCTTTCCCATTCTATGCGTGAAAAACAAACCTCCTTTCTCCTTCATAACTACACTTGCAAGACAGCAGGGTGTTCAGATTCTCATTCAGTCTTTGGTGAAACTAATTGCTTGAAATTGCTCATTTTTTATATGTGCACAATGTTACCTGAAGGAACATCAACTCTTCCTGCGATGTGACAAGGTAATATAGAGCTCTGTGGTCTTTTGCTGGTGCCTCCATTTATAAGAATCCCCACAACCACCAAATCCTTCCAGGATAACCAGTGAGGCACTTGTTCCTCCTGATAATTTGTCAACTTGTTTGTTCAGCAGACTATTTTGGGGAGAAGAAGTTTTTTATAGATATTATCTGAAATCAATCAAAAATTATTCTAATAATACATAAATTTTTACTTTTTTTATCAAATGAAGATATAAGAATGAGAACATTACATTACTTTGAAAATAGGCTGCTTAATACTGAGTGAAACAATATGTTCAAGTATTTATTATAAATTAACTATATATTCACCACATAATTGCAGCACAGAAAAAGCAATGTAATGATTTAGGGAAAAAAAAGATCTATAGTCTGTACCTAGTAAAAACTGTCTTTGATATTTTAAAGTTAATGAACTAAAATATTATTTTAACTCTTTTACTTTCTTGCAAGTTTAACAGTTTTATCACTCTATCTTGGTATCATTTACTGTTATATTATATCCCAGATTGTATAAGATAATACAAATACTATAACCATTCTATGATTTTATGAAATATATGGATGGATAAAAAAATATTGAATTATTTTTAGGAGAAAACCACAAATTAATTTTGAGTTTGAATCTACAGTCTCAGAATTATATGAGAATACCACTGTAGAATTTTAACCTCCCTGTTACAGTATTGGTGACTGAGACTGGAGTTACCAGAGACATCCACTTCTTTCTATCTTGATTTTCCACCCATTAATTTGGTATCCCACTTCCTTGTGAGGTCACCTACCTATTTCTGTATCACACAAATCAGTTCCTTGAACCTTTGCTGCAAACCGCCAACTGCTTTTGGCATATCATGGCTACATATAAAATGGATGGCAACATTTTTTTTACATGTGAATGATGTTTTTCTGAGGGAGGATGAAGTGCTCTCTGGAAGTACCTCTGTCTGTCTATGAGCCATTGGGAAAGTAGGCAAGAAGCTTTTACTAAATGCCTAATTTTCAGACATCTAAAACTGCATTATGAAACCTCCTTTGAAATACAGACTGTAAAATATAGGCAGTAGAAAAACCTAATCTGAGCATTTGGGTAGTTTTTTCTTTACCCTCATCCCTCTTTCTGTCTGTGGGTCCATCTCTCTTCTTCTGTCTGTGTTTATCTGCCTTGTGCTTTGGCAGCAGTAAAACTTTGGCAGCAGTTATGTCCTTTAAATATCTGCCATTTATGCAATGGCATTATGCTGCTTGAGGAAGAGACCTTTCTTCATACTTGAACAGCATTGCATATTATTCCTTTACTTCTATTTATTTTTTGACTGTTCTAATAATATTGTTTTCTCTAAAAAAACCCTTTCCTTTTATTCTTTTCATTAGTCACATAATGTTCCATTCTTTAGTCTTTTCAGTCTCTCCTGTTTTGCTGTCATAACCTGGTTCAGCTTTGTTGTGATGACCATTCAGAGTCGTGTGCCACAAAAACAAGCTATAAAGCCCAAATGTTAGTTTGGTTTGAATTTCCCCAGATTTCTGTTTCTCTTCACTCTGCTCCAGTGCTTTTGGGCCATGATTCATCAGCTGAACATGTCTTTCAGGTTTTTGCTGCATAAGAACAAAATGAACAAGAAATAAAAATGCTTTGATAAACACAGGTCTGAGACATGATGGTACTCTTGAGGATAGCAGCCTTTCATCATAAAGACATGCAGTACCTAATTCAAGGAAGAGTTTATCATTATTTCATAACCATCAGGATGAAATGATACAGTTGCTTGTGAAGAATCACTGTCTTTAGGGATGTTATATATATATATTTATAATAGTAGAAAAATTTAAGCTCTAAGGGACCTCTGGAGGTCATTTGGTCCAAATCTGAAATTTGGCTTCTTGAGGCCCCGCTCCACCTGAATGATTTAAATCTCAGTGACTAAAGATTCTACAGCCTCTCATTGCAGCCTACCCCAACACTCAACCCTCACTCACTCACTGAGAAAATACATTTTTTCTCCTTCTGTCAAATCAGAATTTCCTCTGTAGCAATTTGCCTGAAGTCCTTTTGGCATGGGTCTCTGCATAAGTCTAGCTGCATCTTTTTCATAGTCCTGCCTATGTAACAGTCAGCAGTAGTTAAATCACCATTTAGACTTCCTGACGCTGAATAAGTCCGTTGGTCTCAACCTCTTCTCGAATGCATGATCCAGTCCCTTCAGTGCCCCTTCTCTGGTCTTTCTCTGGTTTGCTGCCTTCTTTGTTGTGCTGGAGTCACAGAATGGAACATAAAGAACCTGAAATGATTACATGAGTCAGCCAACAGGTAAAAAGTCAGTAGCTGGAAAACACTGTAACTGGCTGTGTAGAGCAAAATGATGGTAAGGCTCTGCAAAGGCAAAGAAGAAGACAGGAATGCCTTCCATCCCCACCATGCACAGCAAAGCGACAGAAGGGCACTGGGGAAATTCAAATTATGAAACATTTCTGATGAAATATTAATAAAACCATACTATGGTCTTAATTGCTATAATTTAACACCCTGTATGGTATAAATATTTTAGAAACATGGTAAAATAGAATATTAAGAAGAGGTCAAGGGATAGTAATATACATTAATCTTGATTGGTGAAGATGTATACCTCATACTTAATTTATGTTTATACTGCTGTTCTGTATTCATTTCTGAAGAGTAGTGTGTGGAATACACTATATGTATGTATCATATATTAAGGCATACATGTTATGTGTATATGTGTAGATTTTTGCAGGTATTTATAAAGTAAAGTTCTCTGGCACTAGATACATATATGTATGTAAATGAATTTTAAAATGCTTTTAGAAGAACATCCTCTCCTTTAGAAATCAGTCATGGATCCTGCAGTCTGCAAAAGCAAGGGGGTCAGGAAATATGCAAACCACTTTCTCACAAAATTCTTTCCTGAGGAAGTCAATATCTGTACTGCCCTTGTAATAGCCACCTTTCTTTTTCCAGTGGCAAATATTTCTTTTATGACTAGTTCCATATATTTGCATGAAGGGGAAAGTCTGGAAACAAGCCTGTGCTGCAGTCATGCTGTTAGGGAGGGGAGAGCACTGCAAAGATGGCTTCATGCACAGCCTCAGGTGTGGTTTACAGCTTGTCTTGATAGGAGAAAGCCTCCCTGCCAAATGGAGCACTCAGCGAGAAGTCAGAAAACATTTTGCCAAGCTTTTAACTCTCCTATAGATTTTCACCCCATAAGGAAGCTATTGTGCTAATTTTTGCAGAAAATAGCATGCAGAAATTGCTTGAAATTGCTGGCACTCTAATAGTGACCTATGCCCATATATGCATAAAGCAGATAGGCATTTCATTTACATTTATTGTAAATTGTATGCAGTAATGATTTCTATGTGTTAAATTGCATAATCTATACAAGTTTGACAGTCTTATAAAGGCTGTGGACCAATGTCCTCTTTTGAATGCATCAGTGCCAATGAAAGAAGTTATCATACCCTTGACAGAGGTTACCACTGTCTTGTATCTATCTGCTGATGGAACTGCTTCTGTGTTCACTCTCTAAACCATGTCAGTCAAAATTTACCAGGTAAGCGTGAATAGTTTAAATAGCAGGTTTTTTGCTAATGATGCACATTTTTTTCTGGAGGGAAAAAAAAAAAAAAAAAGGGATAAGGGGCTACTCACAAGAGTGTGTAGCTGGCATTTTGATGAACAGTAAACTCTTTACCAGCAGGGCTAGCTCCTGATACACTATATTACTCCCAGAGCCTCACACTCTCAATTCATCCATCTTCTTTATTTCTAATATTCCTGAAGTTGCTTATGATTTCTGTAAAAAAAAACCCCAAAACAGTATGACAGAAATACTTTTATTCTGAATATAAGATTCTTCCACAAAGTGCACAGATACCTGAGGTGTAGAGCAGCATTTTACTCCATAAGGGGTTTATAATCAGATTTATAATCCACTCCAATTGAACTGGCACCACAGGGAGTGGGACAGTCCAGGTATCCTTTTTTGTACTTCCAAGGGATGTCCTAAAAACTGTTTTCATAGCATTGTTAGAGGAGTGATGGTACCAGCAGAAATTCTCACCAGGAAGTACTGGGTTAAGGCGACTGCAAAAGAGAGACCTCTTCATCACACCAGTTATAGAAAAGGAAAGCTTTGTCTTTGCTTCCTGTACTTCAGGCAGAGGTGATCAGAATGCCCTTTCCTGCTATTTCTCCTTATTTTAAACCTTTTCAATAAGTCTCCTGTGCTCTTCGAAGCATTGAAATGGTGAAAGAGCTTGAGCTTTTAAAGGATTTATAAAGCTTAGCTGATCACATCACTTCCTGTGCCAAGAAAAAGAAAAAAAAAGGGAATGAATGCTGCGTGGATGGATTCTGCTCTGATATTCTGCTGTCACGTTGCCTAATATCGATTCCTTGTTATCTGTACTTTCCTCTGTAGACACTTATTCTCTCCAGGCATTTGGTAGATAAAAGCTCTTTTGCATAGGATTCACCTTTTAGTTGTATGTTGCACAGTGCTTTTCCCACAATGATCCTGGAGATGAGAAAAATTTGTAGATGATATAGTAATAATCATGACATTGTGTATCCCTAGAATCTGCAAAGTAGCTCTTCTTCACACACTTAGATGTTTCCTGTTAAATCCTTCTCCTAATTCCCAACAAATGTGCAGACTCGCACACATGTGTGCACATGCAAATTCTGTAAATGTATTTAGGACCCAGTTATCTCTCTAGATAAGCATTTATCATCCTTACTTTGCTCTTCACTCACCCAAGGATAAACGTAATGCTTTCTTGTTATAAGATTAAAGTTTATATTCTTCAAAAAATATTGGGCCTATATTTCTGAACTATAAACAGGTTTCACTCATCTTTCCACTTTTTGCTGATTTTAAATAAAAGGTTTTAAAGGTATCAAAATAGCCTTCAAATTTTTCATAAAGGAAGACTTATGAAGAGTTATTTGAGAAATGATGGGCAAGTTAACATCATCTCCATTCACTCTCACCTGAAGCTTTATTGTGACTCCTGTTACTACTGGTATCCTTGATAATAAATATTTTCATTTTATTCTGAGGCACAGCAAATAGATTTTGTTAGTGAATGACCTTGTGCATTAGCTGTGTTATTCATGATTTAGTGAGCCAGTCAGTTGAAATATTGCTAATGTTTTCTCAACTCAGTCTTGTTATATTTATGCCACAAGACTGACAGTAAGTGTAGTTGTTGATGAATAACAAATAACACGGCTTGAAGTTGTGTTTTGGATCATTAAAGAAATGAACCTACAGGGTGGTGGTTTATTAACTGAAGAAATGACTGGGAAAAAAAAATACAGTTCTTGAATGTGTATTTATTAAAAATAACTGTTTGGCATGCTGAGAATTAGTGGTAGTGCCCCTTAATTTTTTCATATACCAGTGTAAACACACTACAGTGTCCATCCAAAGATTTGACAGATTTTAAATATGAGTAAGAATAGTTCATGTATTTCTGGCTGTTTATGTGAGAAGATCTAAAGCGGTGCAAGCAGGAGAATGCAAAAAAGTACAGATAACAAAGATGAAGATTAACGATTTCAAGCTAATATGTGTATTTTTAATTATATACTATAATATGAAGAATGTACTTTCCAGGGACACTCTCAGGAGGAGTGGATCACTTCTTTAAAAGTGCAATGACTGTTATTGGTTTTCTTTTCCTGAGCCCTTTGGATTGGTTTTTGTTAAAAAAAAAAAATAATAGAAGCTATAGAAAAGCAGCTGGTAGGCTTCTGGAAAGTTTAATCCTTTCCCTTCCCTCATTAACACATCATCTATTCTAAAGAAACCACACAAGGTCACTTAAATTCCAGATAACTGCTTTTCCTGCATTTCTACAAAGCTACAACTGTAAGTAGCAGCTTCTGGATCAATTCAATGGTTCTTTATGCTTATAAACCACCCTAGTTAATATAAAAGCTTATAAAAGCAAGAACAGGGGAGAAAATTTATTTGGGTACTTCTATTCCTGGCCACTATATAGGTAAATATTTTTATTCCTATTAGATGGAGATGGCATAGAAGCTTATACTTTTTCTACTTTCTCTAAAGCATTAAAAGGACAAAAAAATGGATCTTAAAATTTATGTTTTTGAAGAGGACATGGTTCTTTAAAAATAATAAACCCCACAAAGGAGATGCAGTGGATATTCTGATGAATCAAAAAGAAGCGTATATAAGGAAAGAATATTTAAGTATAAGCAAAAAAACAGAATGCAAAACTGGAATATGTAGCTAACCTAGAAAAACTGAGTAACTGTGATTATCTCTTTCATTTTGTGGTAGTATTTTCATCACCAAAAAAATTAAAGCAATCTGTTGAAGTCTTGGCTATAAATAAAGGAAGGCAGAAAAACTGTTCTTTTATAATGCTATTCCAAAAACCTGCTAATTTAAAAGGAAAGAAAAGAACCTGTGGCCTTAAGCTCATTTTATGGAGTGTTACTTTCCACAGTTTTGTGTAGGCAAGGAGGCAAGCACTTCTCTGCACTGAAAGGGCTAAGAGAGGTCCAGGTGGTCCTTCTTAACTGCCCATTGCATGGCACCATGAATCTTGCCTTCTAATTTGTAAATGTTGAGATTAAACATACAATGGTGGGTGAACTTTAATGTTAAGCTAACTGGGACTTTAAGAAGTCTGCAATGTTTTATCTGACTTTTCTGTACACAGCTGAAACTTGTCACAGACTTAATTCATTATATGAATGAATTCTGATGTGAAAGGTGGAATGACACTTCTTTGTTTTCTCCAAACACTGGCTGAATTGGTACACTTTTTAGCTATAAATAATGGGTGTTTTATGTATGCAAGCAAAGCCTTATACATATATGCACTGCAACCCAAATAATGTGCAGCAATGAATTATCACTGTTAGAATGGTCAAGCTTATTCAAACTTGCCAGTTTTAAAAATTCATTGAAATATATTCTGTGTTTGTAAAACATAGATATCCAAAGCATGGTTATTTTTGTTCTTAGTACTCAAAACTCTTCTATTGATGGACACCAACTTCTTTATAGTATTTTGGAGAATATTTTTGGTAATGGGTTTCTGGAGCTCTACAAGAAAGTCTTTAGGATAGATAAAGGTTTTTCATTTCTCTAGCTGTAATTCATCTAAACCAGTTTTGTTCATACTTCACATTGACATCACACCTTGAAAATTCCTCTCTATAGTCATAGCATTATCTATAGGACAGTTTTACTGCTGAAATATTTTTCAGCTTGTGTATATGTGTTTCTTACAAAGGTAAACCTGTGTTAAAAAAAAAGGATTTGTTTGATTTGTTGACTCAACAGCCCTTTCCAGACTTATATTCCTATATAATGAATAAATGGTACCTGTCTCAGGATAGGTTAAGTCAATCTCTGGCAATACTTCCTTTTTTTGACTAGTGAGGGAACCTTGAGTGATTTCTTACTTGAGACAGCTTAGTTACTAAACATGATCCCAGTATTAAAAAAGCTCCAAAGAAATACAAAAGTGTCATTACATGTATTCCAAACTCCTTTACTGCATTGTAAAAATCAATTTTAGAATAGCTCTTTGTCATGGGTTCAGCTGTAGCAGTCATTTTTCTCCTCACTCAGTAGCTGGTGCTGCACTGTGTTTTTGACTTCCGGCCTGGGAACAGCGCTGATAACACCGATGTTTTTAGTTACTGCTTAGAATATTTTGGTCTGGCCAAGGACTTTCTGAGTCTCATGGTCTGCCTGGGAGGAGGGGAAGCTGGGAGGAAGCAGAGACAGGACACCTGACCAAACTGACCAAAGAGGTATTCCATACCACAGCACATCATGCCCAGGATGCAGAAACGGAGGGCAGAGACCCAGAA
>JANRGW010024613.1:0-36225 GCA_024733675.1 Psilopsiagon aymara | reverse complement strand
GTGGTTTGTGTTATACCTTAGTTACTAAACTGTTCTTATCTCAACCTGTGGGAGTTGCATTCTTTTGATTCTCCTTCTCATCCCTCCAGGAGCAGAGGGAAGAAAGAGGGGAAAGTGAACAAACTGCGTGGCTGATTTATGGCCTAAACCACAACACTCTTAAAAGTACACCTAAGGGAACACACAATTGAGCACTGCCATGGTTTAAGGCCAGCCAGAAATCCAGAGCCACACAGCTGTTAGCTCACTCCCCAACTTCTTCCCTCCCCCCCACCCTCAGGGGATGGGGAGGAGAATCCAAAGAATGTAACTCCCACAAGTTGAGATAAGAGCAGTCCAGTAACTAAGGTATAACACAAACCACTGCAGGGACCACCAATAATAATAGTGATAAGGGAAATAACAAGGGAAGAGAATACAACTGCTCATCACCCAGGGATCAATACCCAGCCCAACCCAAGCAGTGATTTAACCCTTCTGAGTAACTGCTCCCAGTTTATATAGTGGGCATGACGTGCTGTGGTATGGAATACCTCTTTGGTTAGTTTGGGTCAGGTGTCCTGTCTCTGCTTCCTGCCAGCTTCCCTTCCTCCCTGGCAGAACATGAAACTCAGAAAGTCCTTGGTCAGAGTAAACACTACTGAGCAGCAACTGAGAACATTGGTGTTATCAGTGGTGTTCCCAGGCTGAAAGTCAAAACCACAGCACTACACCAGCTACTAAGAGGGAGAAAAATGACTGCTACTGCTGAACCCAGGACAAGCACCTATTTATTAACTAATTGAAAATAAAGCAATGCAAGCAGTCAGGCAGAAAGAATGTGGTTAAAATACATACCTTATCTATATGAACAGACAGCTACATGAAGTCCTAATGTATTAGGTCTTTGCTGCTCTATCCCTGAACATTATCCGACTCGGACATTTGATACATGGGAGGTAGATGGTTTAGAGAAAAAGATGTTACCTTAGTGAATGAGTTCAAATGAATGGGTTATGGATGCTTTGTAATATATTGGTTAGTGGTCTAGACAAGTGGTCCGTGTGGTGGGTAGGGAACCAGCTGACAGGCAGCACAAAGAAGGTGGTGGAAAATAGTTAATTTTAAAACTGGCAACCTGTCCTTAGTGGGAACCCCAGGTATCAATGCTGGACCCAACACTGTTTAATATATTCATATATTTAATATATTCTTCCATCTGGAACATGGGAACAAGTACATCCTGACACAGTTTGCTGATGACACCAAACTGAGGGGGAAGCAGACATGCTGGGAAAGCCCTGTTGCAGGAAGACGTGAATAGGCTGAAAGAATGGGCTAACAAGAATGTTATGAAGTTCAACAAGGACAAATGTAAGTTCTTGGGTAAACATAATCCAAAAGCATAGCACAGGCTGAGATCTACCTGGCTGGGGATCAGCTCTGTGGAAAGGGACTTGCAGGTACTGAGAGACAACAATATCAATTTCAGTGAATAGGATGCTGCTGCAGCAAAGCCAATAGGATGCTGGGTTACATCAACAAGGGCATCACCAGCTGAAATAAAGAAGTCATTATCCCACTCAGTGCTTGTCAGGCCACACCTGGAATACTGTGTTCAGTTTTGGTCCCCACTATACAAAAAAAGATGTGGTCAGCCTGGAGAAGGTCTCAAGAAAGACCTCAAATGTGATCAAAGGACTGGGAAGCCTGTTGCAGGACAAAAGAGTGAGAGAATTTGGTTTGTTCAGCCTTAAGAAAAGAAAGCTCAGGGGAGACCTTATCACCATGTTCTGGTATTTAAGGGGTGGCTACGAAGAAGATGGAGTCTCCCTTTTTACAGGGAGTTGCACGGAAAAGATGAGGGGTAATGGGCACAAGATACTCCTGGGATGATTCAGACTGGATGTAAGAGTAAAATTTTTCAAATGAGAACAATCAGACATTGGAATAATCTCTCCAGGGAAGTGGTGGATTCCCCAACATGAGACACTTTAAACATTCAGCTGACCAGGGTGCTGGGCCAGTTTGTCTACACTGCTTTTGCTAAGAAAGGTTGGGCCAGATAATCCTTGAGGTCCTCTTCCAACCTGGTATTCTGTGATTCCATTAAAAAAATATATATAGCTTTTGCCAGCTACTCAAGTATGGGGACAGTTTTTTTCTTACAGCACCATGCAGTCTTGGTATTTGCCTGGCAAATGGATTTTGTGTGTATTTTTTGAACAGAATTAAAAGCAAACAGAGACAGAAAATTCCTTGATCGTGTGCATGGCTGTGTTGTACCAAAATCTGCGAGAATGCAAAGGTGCACTGGGAGTGGTGAACATGGCCTGAATTTCTATCTGCTGGTTTTATTGGCTAGAGCAGGTTGTGAAGGATGTGTGCCCTCAAAATTGCTGGAGATGCAAACAGTGTTTTAAATTACTCCAGGAAGCAAGATACTGCATCTGAGCAGATTGAATGCTGAAATGTTGATATCAGAAATTGAATTAATGCACATGAGATTGAAACAATATCTAATTAAAACTATTTGAAAAATTACTTGAAAATTGAATATGACATAATATTTAGCAGGCTGTTGCTAGTACAGCTATGAAGCTTTGACTTTTCTGCAACCATTTTCATTCCAGGACTGGCTGCCAGTTAACTAGAAATTATACACAAAGCAACTATCTTGTGCCATCACCCAGTGAAGATGAGAATACAAAATATCTTTTGCCCACAGCCTGTGTACTTGTCCTTCAGTAATTGAACTGTAAAATTTAGTAAAGGGACCCTTCTCCTTTGTATCTGACGACTTGAGTTATTCATTTTTGTTTCAAGCCAGAGCATTTTGAATGCACATGTTGTGTTTTTTACTTATTTACTTGAATACTTCTGCACAGGGAGAGTTGTTACAAATCCACAGGCTGTTGCCCCTGGGAAGAAATGCCCAGGGTTGTACACAGGGTCTCCTCACAGCATCCTGTAGACATACACCAAAGTCAGGGAGTGTTTATCTTATATTCCAAAAAGGAATGGTTGTACCTAAGTATCTAATTCAAAGTTCATGAAAGTACTTCTGAATTACTTCCATAAAAGGGAAGTGGATGAGGTAGGATAGACCACTGTAACATCAGGTTGTTCTGAAGGGAAAAGACTTAGCACTGAACCAACAGTGGAATTTTCCTCTGTCCCATTCTCATTTAGTTGTGTGAATGCCTCAGCAATTTTAGGAGATGCATTGATAGTGAACCAAAGATAGATTCACTCTGGGACTGTGTTCTTATCAACAGGGAGAGAGCCTAAATATCATGGGAATTCATGTGCGCTGAATTGCAAGGGGAAAAGGTTTTAGTATATCTGTTCTGTATATGCATGGCACAATGCATGGGTCTGTCAAACATCAAGACAGTCTTTCTGGTCCACCATATTTTTTCCTATAAAAAATGGGGGTTCTTTGTAGGGGAGGAGAAAGCAAAGACTAACTTGATGTAAATAAATGCAACATCTGCTTGTCTTAGATTTGGAAAACTTGTTAAAGACTTCAAAGAGGGAATAAGCACTTACCATGTCTCTGGATTTCCCTTCCTCCTTTTCTCTTTCCTTAAAAAGGGGAAATTCTTATGAATGTGGCTATATGGAAGGAGCTTTGTAACAAGCTGATGGGAAGACAGTTATTGTAGAATTCATCTGACAGTCTACAGTAAATCCAAATTAATTACCCTCCATCACTTTATTGACTGGAGGTCCGCTCAATATAGTTAGTGAGTCCAGGACATGAAGTGGCTCATTTTAAAATCGGCATGTAATAGACGTCAGGGGAATTGTATGTCTGTAAGTACATTTTTCTCCCCTACATTTAATTAAACACAGCACACTCTCAAAGTCAGATGCACAGCAGGAAAATAAGGGTTCCTTGTGAATTATGCCATCTTTCCACAAATACTTTTCATATTTAAGGATGGTTTCTTCTCTGGAGGAGGTAAATCCTGCAGTAGCACAAGAGACAGATTTAGGAAGCCTCCTGCATATACCCTTCCCTCATCTTGCTTATGCCAGTCTGTGCTCCCACAAGTAAGTTGGAGTTGCAACCTGCTTTATAGCAGACTTCTGTGAATCACTCATTTTGCAGGGCTTCTTTCTTCCAGAACTGCTATAATGAGACTGGAGGTCTGCTTGAAGCCCTGCATAACTTGCTTTTCCTAATAACCGATGGAATCCAAGGTTCAACCTGCCAACTACAAAACTAGACGCTTGTATTGCTGACTATGCCACTGACAGATAACTTTGCTAAAGGAAATAAATGTTAGCTCTCAGAAAACACATCAAACATCCCTCAGGTTAGTGAAGACTATGAACAGTGACAATCCCTACCCTTAAACATTCAGTGACACCCTCATCATGCTTTCTAATAGAGCAAAGCCATTAAATTGTCCCCATTGTAATTTAGATCACAGAAGAGACTTCCACAGACTCTTTCAGGTTAAAATAACTGGTATACAGAGAGCAGGCAAAATTATTCCACTGTAGCTGTGTGCTTAATTATATGGAATACTGCATAAATTGTCAAGTGCAAAGAATTATTCTGATAAATTAAAATACTAATTAAATAGGCTATTGCAGAATTTTGAGGACATTATAGGGCTCCGCTTCTTCAGGTAATTTGCATATCCTTCATCTAGTGAATTTAATTTAAAGGCCTTCTTTTTTGTGTGTTTGGAAACCCTTTTTGTTTCAGTAGAAGATTAAAAAAGGGATTTATATGTTGCTAACTGGGGTTGTGGGGTTTTTCTTCTTTTTTTATCTAATAGCTGTTTTTATTATGCCTCTTTACTGATGAGTTTGTCCGTTCTCCATTCGTATTTCAGATCTTTAAACTAAAAAATCAACTTTGGGATGAGCAATATTCCATGTTACCCAGAATTATTGTTTCCAGTTCATAAAATTTGCAACAGAATTATCTTCTGCTGTATATTTATATTGGAATAAAAGCTAGCAGATAGTACACTAATTTACTTTTAAAAAGAAATTGGGCCAGTTTTCAAAGGATTTAGTAGCTTGTTCTTAATATCTATTTTCACACCACTTCATCTGTCTATAGGATAGCAGCTATGTTTTGTTGTCTTAAATTCTCAATTATAGTTATGCATAGTAAAGGTTAAGTAATTATATTCACTGTTCTGCAGCTTGAAGCAGCTGCTTGATATGTAGTTGCTGCTTCAGCTTCAGCACCGTTTTTGACAGAATTTCTTGACCTTCCTGAACTGCTTGTGGAATTCAAGGTTAGCTAAAATATGCTCCTGTGCATGCCTGGAGTGAACATGCCGGAGACTGGCTGCTGTGTCTCTCTCTGTAATTTGACAGTGCCAGAGCTTGACCGTTTTCAAGTTATGATTTAATCAATAGCACGTCGTGCCTTCATGCCTCCTAATTTTGGCAGGGTTTGTGTTAGCATGGCTGTCAGAGTTGTCCTTTGTGTTTTAGCCAATATCAAGGGGGAAACGGGGGTGTTAAGTAAACTTTTTTTGGTTTTAAAATCAAAGCATCTATAATTGAAGTCTGCAGGAAACCCATGAAAAGGAGGTCAAATATGTAATAGTAATTATAAAATTCAGTGATTCAGCAGACCCAGTATTTTCTATTGACTGCTCATGTGGTAGGAAATTATACCCTGGGATTTAAGCTTTGTTGTTTGCTTATACCTGTTTAATTTGCAGCCACTCTGCTGTGCAGTTTTCTTTATTCTAAGCTACCAGAGAATCGTTTGTTGGGCCATTCAATTTCTTTGAAGGAGCTGTGGAGCCTTCTGGTTTTATAACAGAAAAGGTTTATCAGTCTTTTTTCTATATTTTTGCATTTGGTAGAAATCTACTTTTGATATGTATACTGGGTGTGAGGTATCAATGTGATAGCATGGCACACCTTTGCAAAAAAATGGTACATCCAAAACAGTGCATGCATCTTGTTACATGACATTGCAGGCCATCAGCCATCAGTGAAGCAAAATACTCCAGAGTACAAATGCCAATACAAAGTACAGAGTACATAGTCCAGAGTTCAGAGCACTCAAGGCCAAATATTAAGCTTCTTTGCAAAGATTTACTTGGTTTTGGAAATTCATACATGCAACAGAGTGAAAATGTACCTGCAAATTGCATGGTCCAGGCAACTCTTTTTTTTTCTCATGTGATCCTTGTAACTCCAGATGGAATAATATACTTGTGTATGTATAAAGCATAGCAGAAGTATTAAGTATGTGAGTAATGCATGTAGTTTTTAGGCTATCATCCAGCAATGTTTAAGCTTTCTTGGGTTTCCGTGTTGCTATCTGCTTAATCGCTAGCATACAAAAAAGGAAAAAAAAAAAAAAAAAAGCTCTGTGGGTCTAAAAGGAAGACAGAACATTCCACTTCATTTAAATCTTGGACAATATTCATCCCTTGCTGAAGGCAGGCAGGAAAGTTTCTTGGTATTAGAATTTCTTGAGGTTTTACTTCTTGAGTCTTTGCACATAAGCACTCCTATCTGAATCTTTTCACGTTCCAGATATTGGAGGTGAGATTGAGCCCTAATGACACAAGTTGCCTCTGAAATAAATGTGGGTCATTTGTATAGCACTTTGGACAAACTAAATAAAGTGTCAATTCACAGTAATATTGCTTCTGAGGATTGTCTGCTGTAATCTCAACAGTTCTGAATATGCTTAGAACTGCAACAACTAAATAGTATTTTTTGCAACTTAAAAAAAAAAATAAATCCTTTCGGTATTTTAGTGTAAATTTCCAGTGTACAATATGCTGTAGCACACTTGTTGTCATTTCTGGTAGGAATGTTTCCTTTGGGCAACTTCAGTTGAGAAGCCTAGTCTATCCAAATTGTGTCCATAATCAAAGGAAAGACATAGGTGCCTGCAGATGTGTGTAAAATAATCCCAGATGACTCACTGTATTAAATGTCCATCCCTTTCCACTGACTGCAGAGAGAATTCAGACGACTCGCTTGGATTACACAGTTGATGACTAGACAGCTAAAGGGAGAAGAATTTAACAAGGCTGCAGGGATTCATTTCTATTCATAAATAAATCAAGTCAGGTACCTGGGTTTTAGCCATGAGTCCAACTGACACAGTTTATATGTAGAAGGTTAAAGTCTTCCTATGGAAAACAAGAGGACCTTACCCATGCCCCAAAATGAGAATAATCTCATCCTTGTGGTTGGTAATTCTTTTGTTGCAAATATTAATGGGCAAAGGCCAAATTAATTTGAAGATCATAATCATGATTTAAAAGTACAGGCAATAGTAAGACAGTGCTCATGTTCATGCCCTGGGCATATTTGGGTTGCAAGTATGTATGTAGTCTTAGTGTTGCCACTTCTATTTTGCATTTAGCTGGTTTATGCTGGATTACTTTATTTTTGGTTTGAATATTTTTACTGACATCCAAGATGATAAAAGGGAAAAACCCTAAATTTCAAAAAAAAAAATAAAACATTGTGCATTGCACCCCTATTTGTGAAACAAATATCTTACCTGCTATATGAGAGTTTGTTGTGAAGTGCGCTACCATGACAGTGCTGTTGCAATGGCAAGGTGCTCCCCTGCGCCTTCGCTACAAGGAGGACAGTGGGAAGTTTTCACTGAAGAGAACTGCCCAAACATACTGTGTATATGTGTTGAATGTGTGTTGTACTGTGTATGCAAGAGAACTAGAACTAGTTTCTCTTTTTCTATTTTTCACATAATAATGAACAATTAATAGCCTACCTGTGCATTCAGAAAACTCGCTAGCAGAGTTGCTATCAGGAAAAGATATTCCATAGATGGCATACATAGGAACAGTCATGAATTTATTGATGGAGGAAAGAGGGTTGGTTATATTCAAAAAGCTGCAAAATCATGCATATGCCAGATTTCCTGTAACTCGGTCTTCATTTTCCTTCCAGCCGTAAACAAAGACAAGCTTGAAAAGACAATTGGACTGAAAATTCTGCAGACTGGTGTGGGGGAGGTAAGTGGCTTGGAGGCATTTTACACTCTCCAAAACATTGTAATTGTTGGGGTTTTTTTAAGAAATCCTGGAGCTTCTGAACGTTTGTGACCAACCAGCCTGATAGTGCTAAGGGCCTTTTTATGATACAGTTGCATCTGTCAAAATACAATCTGCTACACAAATAGCACTGTATCCCACAGAGGAAAAAAAAATACCATCCTTATGAGAAAAGTGCAGCCAGCTTTAAGAAAAGCAGGTTTTTGCTTTGTTGTTTCACAGAAACAAAATCCCCAAAGATGAGCACAGCAACTGAATTCGTCATGTTATTCCCCTTGGTTTTGATGGAGTGCTATCTGATCTAGACCAATGAAAGTTTAAATTTGGGGTAAAGTGTCTTCAGAAGTTAGACAGAATCTGACAGTGAATGACTTGCTTATTTTGGATGTAACTTGAAACATAAATAAAACATGTGTCTGTTATTATGGTGATATCACTAAGCAGAAACTCCACTAAGAGTTCATCATTTATTAATAAAGAAGATGTGATCTGCTAAGGAACTTGTATGAACCACTGTGATTGCTAATTCTTGTGCTAATTTTGTGTACACAGTTATCTTTTTTTTTTCCTTTTCATTTAAGTAATTTTGCCAGTGGTGAATGCTCACAGAGCTAGGCAAATGTCTTTTTATTATGATTACATTATTCTCAGTATTAAGAATAATGAATTAATAACTTGTAATATACTGAAGGGATTTAAGTTTTTTTTCTTTTTTTGCTGATTTTAAATTTTTGTATTCATCATTTTTATCAGTTCATGCCTAAGAACTTAACCAGAATTTCTGAGGTTCTTTGTGTAACTTTATTCATATTATTAAAAGAATTGATCCTGAAGAGGTACCAACACTGATGCTTAGGGTCAAAGCTATAAGAATTAAAGCTTGCAAACAAACATAGTTGAAATCATCAGAAAATGGAAACCAGATTATCTCCTTAACTGGAGCCAATTACACTAGTTGGGGTTCCAAGGGTGCATAACCTTAAGAGCTGGGAAGTATGGAGCATGGCTGTACACCTCAGTCTGTGTCCTGCCTTCAAGCCAGAGTGAAAATTGCACTTGCCTTATCCACAAGCCTTGTCTTCTTCTAAATAACAGGAGAACCAGGACTGTGTTGCAGACTATGGAAGCCCCATTAAGTAAAATCTTACACGACAGCACTTCTCATGCTAATGAAATATCGCCATATATTTTGTCCTATTCCAGCCACTGAATGGATTCTAGTTGACTTCAGTGTCAGCTGGAAAAGGAATGGCCACTTCAGATGCTTACTCTTAAATGATTTGTTTTCTTGTATGTGGTCAATGGAGAAAGAAAGCACTTTTGGTGGATGCTTGAAATGCAAGAAGTGGTCACCTGTTCAATGCATCATTAATCCACATTGTGTTAATAAGGTTGTTGTAACGATGGTAGTATAAAGATGTACTGGAGATAGAGCCTTGAGGACTTCCTAGCTCTTTTTTAAGAACAGCTGATAGAACTGTAAAAAATGGACAAGTTCTTAGGCTAGACATCTCCTCATTCTGTTTCTGGTGCTTGGTTTAGCAAAAGGCATTGCAGAACTCACCTCCTATATTTAGGCTATCATAGCTGTGAAAAAAAACTGGTGATACTACTTGGATTAATACTTTGGCAGAAGTTTGTACCTTACAATCTGCCCAGTATGTATTCTTAGAAGGCAAAAATTGAAAATAAATTAACTAAAAGGAAGCGGACAGTTTAATCTAAATATATTCAATGTTGCATCTGAGATACGGTGATCAGCTGCAAGAAAACCAAGTGGTTTGGAACATTAAGGTGATATTCTTGCATTTACTCAGCTGCTTATATATTTTGTTGGATGTGAATTCTCTCAGCTGTGTACATTCCCCTTTCTAAGTCTTATCAGATATGATTGTGTACATAATGCATACCTTTCTGTAGTCTCACCTTCATGAAAAATGAAGGAGTGATGTAACCAATCTGTTTCTTTGCTGGTAGGGTATCAGACAGGCTATTTCAAGTTAAATCTATGTTAATCCATGTTTGCACTTTGTTTTTGACTCGCTGTGGTATTTAACAGTGTTAAAATAATCAAAATTACATATTTTAACATACTGAAGGAGTTTTTTTGTTAAATGAGGAGTTTTGTATTTCTTCTTTTCACAGTAGAAATAGAATTATATGTAATGGTAACTAAATCAAAGTCAAGATGTTCAAATCAAAAGTACTTAGAAAAAACTCTTCAGTTTCAGAATGAGAAATGTTTTTTTTGTTTGGACAGTAGGTGAGATTCATTGCAGAGTTAATGGATATGTAATCTTCACTTACAGGACTGTAAAATAAAAACAATTGATTTTGCATGGCAAGTTTCATATCTGAAATAGCTCAAGAGAAATACAGCTGAGATACTGGTGGCAAATGGAGCCGCTGTATAAACAAATGCAGGAACTGTTCTAAGCTCAGCAATAATTCATGTGCTGCTCTGGACAGTGGAATCAGGTTTAGGTGTTGATCTATGATAAATGGATTTCTGCTTTAGTAAGAAATGTGTAATCTTCAATGACTACCCAGGCCTTGGGTGCAGTGTAAGGAAAATGTCTCTCGCTCTGTGAAGTAGAAAAATACTTCTCTGAGCTCTTCAATCTCTTGCTTTCTCTCTCTGTCTCAAGAAAAGCATTTCAAAAGCAACAACAGATTATAAAATTCACACCAAGCTTACTGAGCCATTCAGTCAAGTCTGGGGAGGGCTGATAAATTGCTTTTATGTCACTGCATAAATAAGTGCTATGTTGTTGTTAACAACATGGGTCTGGAGTCTACCACAGCTACAATACAGTTTGTCATCCTTAACTTATGTAAAAGATTTCCTCAGCTTCAGTGAGGTTTTGGGGTTTTTTTGATGGAGCTGAGGCTACTGCATTGTGTCAATGTAGGGTAGGCTCTGCTTTAGCAGGATTAAAAATGAGTTCCTAAGATGAAACATAAGAAGCAGCTCATGTGTCAGGATGTTGACTTGTGAGTTCTGTATGTCTTATGGGAAGATGTGGATGATACAGTGCAAAACATTGTCTGGACAGTAGGTAAGCAGAGCTTTCTGTCAGGTCATTGTGGAACAGACCCTTACTGGTACTTGCACAGTGCAACATCTCAACATTTAACGTTTCCCAGCAGAATATTAAACATTGAAGAGATCCATTGATTTGGATTGGAGGTTGACATGCTGTATATTAGTCAAAGTGCTGATTATTTTGGCACCTATTTTCTTTGTAAGAAGCCTGTTTTATCAGGAAACCAGGAATAACTGCTGTAGTGGAAACCAGTACCAATACTGAAGTCCTGAGGATGTGTGCACTGCCGTAGATCTCACTACCTTGGGAGTATATTCCCTAAAACATTTATTTTCTATTTGGAGTTTTTCAATGCCTATAACGGCTCTAGAAGTCATATACAGTAGGCTTCCAAGATTTGCTTGAGTCATTGGATGCGTGATGTTTGTGCCACGCAAACTCATCATGAGCTTTTCATACCTTCTTGCTTATTCAGGTACAATGAAGCTGCTGTTGTCTTTGAGGTATTTTCTTTTGATCCTCCACACATGATATAGATCTCTGAAATCCTGTGGTCATCTTCAGAAGTTCAGAAACCTCCTCTAGTTGAGTGTATGTGAGGGTATGAATGTAAGTGCTGTTTATCTATGTGTGTATTTGCATAATGAGAGGCATAGTACTGGTAAAAATACTGAAGGGCTTTAAAGCAGGACCCACAACTCCATTCTCCTGCTTCCAACTTGATGTGGACTATTGCATTTTGCAGAAAAGAGAGTTGAATTTGTTGCTCTGCACAGCTGAGCACCCCTGCAAGATCTTTGGAGTAGCATTTGGTCTCACATGGAGGGAAATCCTCCTTAGCAGTGCAGTTCCACCTGATTACTGCTGAGTTCAGTATTCAGCAGGGTCAGGAGCCCAAGTACCATGCAAATATTGGTCCAGCTGGACTTCTGCTCAGGTGCTGCTCTCCAGCCCAAGGAAGCTCAGCAGGCACCATGAACCTCAGCCTTGCACCGAGGTCACTGAGTAACATGGAATACTTTCAACATCCTTTAGGAACTTAACCACTTCCTTCTCTTCACATAAGCACTTTTGTATTGCTATAAAAGCAGAGTATTTTTCAGTTCCACACTGAGCTTGGCTGTAGCTGGACTCTGTTTGGTTTAGTTTAAGGAAATTTCAAACGATGGTTCAAACCCAGTTACTATGGCATGGAAAAGATAATTGATTATCCAGCTTTTGACTGAAATTAGTTTACAGCCACAATTTCAGATAACAGGTCGGGCTCTCCATTGGCTCAAGAAAGGGTAATGATTCAAATCAGGTTTTGAAACTAAGAGTCTGTAATTTGAATAACAAATTACCTGTATGAAGTCCTGAAACAAGCCAAGGGAATGGAGCTGTTTATGTCTTGAGCTGGTAAAACAGCGCCCTCTCCAGAATATGTTATTTTAAATTAACTCAGTTTCCTACTAGGGTTGTAAATAATGCACTGATCACTAGAGCTGGAACCATTTGTAGGATCTGAATCATGGCTCTCATATGTTAGACATATGAATGAGAATAGTTTTTCTAAACCAAATGGAGACAACCCAAAATATATGTGCAACGAACACTCTCATACCTCTAGATGTTCTAAAATAGTGATATTTTGACAAGTTTCAGGATATTCTCATTTAGGGATATTTTGAGAGGTGTGGAATTATGTTAATGTTGCATAAAGAAAACTGCGTTTAAAAATGCTAGTGAAGCTAGAGGACATGATAAGTCATACTTTCCAGTGATGCACAAGCCTTTTTGGGGCAGGAGTCAGATTTCTAACTTAGCATCTTCCTTAATGTTGCCAGAATTTGTCATTAATGTCTGTGTATCCAGATTTTGCTCAGAATTATATGTAAATCCATTTTAAAAAAAAAATGAGTGAATGCAGAACCTGACAAATTATTTGCAGTTGTTCAAGAATAAGGTGTCGTTTTTCTCTGATCTTTTCCAACTACTAGATAGAATGCTAACGGTTGGCATTTGGCTTGTGAAGTCCAGATGAACCTGGGATCTACTCCATCTGCTTTTCTTAAAAATACATCTTGTCAATCAGCAAATGCTCCTTATCTGAAGCCCAGAGGTACTCTGGGATAGGAGGGGATGCTGTATTCTCACTCAGCTAGATAAGGCAGCTCTGACACTGACCATGGTGTAGGAGCAGCAGCTGTGCACGCATAAATACTCAAGTTTTAACCCAAGTCAGAACTAAGTTTTTCAACTTCCATTGAAACCCACCCTCCTCTTACTACAACTAATTAGGCTGAACTGGAACACAGGTGAATAGGAGGGAATATACCTCTGTGTTACAGTGTAAGCATTCTTAGATCAGGGGACATCAGGGAAGGCTTTTTCTGTGAGCCTGCTTTCAGCATTTTTTTCCTGCAAAACCTGTGGCTTGGAGATCAGCACAATCATTTTTTCCTATTGCATGAAATCTGGGACTGGAGATCTGGCAGACAGCTCTTGCTGTTGGCTTTTGCTGATCACTGTGGCTGTGTTGATTAGCAGCTGAGCAGAGATTTCCAGGAGGACAGTGTTTTGGAGCAACTTATGTTGCTATGGGCAAGGCGTATATCAGGTCACAGATGGTCTCTTTGCTTTAAGGCATGTAACTTTAAGGCTATATATACGAATAAGAAAAATAACATTAAATGAAAAAGTTAAGGAATACAGTCCTAGAAATATGTTTGGGGAAGGTACAATGAGGAAAATTTGCCTTATCCCCTTACCCTCCCTCCCTCAATTTATAAATTTTAAAGCCATGTAACCCTTAAAAATTCATATATTTTACTTAAAATGCTACTAGTAATATAGTACTTTTACAGAGTTTTATTGACAGTGAATAACTCATTATTACAGCTTTGTATACAGGTATACAGGTATACATGTATACATTTATAGTAAAGTGATGCTAATCAGAAGTTAGCCATAGAGTAGTGTTTTAAAGTAGTGCTTCAAGGGCTTTAAGGCATTCAGCTAAGCAGAATGTTAAATTTCTCCAAAAAGAATGATGAAGCTGTGTGGCTCATTTCTTTACGATCTTGTATGTTTTTGCAAAATGCATTTTAGCTAATACTTAGATATAATGTTAATGCTATTTATTAACTATTCGTTATGGTACATAGCCCACTAGAGGGCTGCTTTTCAAATAAATTGCTTCCAGGGTGTTAATAAACAGCAAAATAAAACCAAAAAATATACAGCATGAATATGTATATCATTTTACTACATTATTTTGTCATATACATTCTGTGACTTCCTATTATATACAAAACATACCAAAACAATAAAAATCGTGGCCCCAGTTCTGCAAATATTTAGAATATGGTTAGCTTTAAGTATATAGTCAGACTTTCCTTTTAAGGCACTGATAAGTTTAGAGTTAAAGAGATGCCTAGATGCTGCTGAGACTCTCTGCTGTCACATATCACACCATCTCTGGTTGTGGAGGGGCAAAGTTCCAATGTTTATCCCTTGTATTTGATTTGAATATTGCATAGCAGAGTCATTTTGACATCTGAATGACAGGTCACAGCTTCAGTTTGGAAATCAGGTGTCATCAGTAATTTCTTTTCATGTGCTCTGATTTGTGACAGCGCCCTCCAACTTCTTTATAAATTTCTAAAGAACATGACAAGGAAATGAGGAGATTATAATGTTAAGAAAAATACAACAAACCTGATTTTCTGAGACAACTATCCATCTATATTGATTTATGTTTTCCTCCTGAAACAGTATAAAAAGCACAAGTATTCAAGTGTCATGTTGGTTCATGAATTCCTTTACAGTAGCACTGTGTGATTTAAAGGAGCAGAAGTGCCAAGTGATGTGGCAGTTGCCATGGCAACTATAGCAATTCAATTTTTATTCAGTATCATGTAAAATGAAACAAGATACGGTTTGCCTTGTGGCTTCAGGAACTTATGCATCCTACCAGTGTTGTTCCTTTTTGTCTTTTTTAACATTGTTCTGTTTAAAAAGTAGCATATGTTTGTTGTAAGGATTTGTCATGGTTTTAGGCCGTGTCATGCCATTGTTTTTAAAGCACAGTTTCTTTTACAATCCGTTATAGATCTGTAGAGGAAAGAGGTTTAGATACCAGCACCAACTACATTAAGCAAACTGCAGGGTAATTCTGCTTAAAAAATAATGTTATAATCTACCCTATGTTTTGGCAGCCTGCATTTGATATATTCATAAAGATATGCAGGACCTTTATATAGGAGAGCATGATTATTTGTACTGATTTGTGAAATTCAGCATTCTCTCTCTACCAGCAGCCAGTTCATTATGACTGAAAGCTAAACAAAATCTTCAGTGTTGTAATGGTTTGGCTGGGAAGACTATAGATTAAGATTTAATTCTGTTTAACTGTCTAAAGTTTGAGTCATAGAGCTGATCAGAAATCGTGAGGAGGGAGATTCTTCCACCTCCAGAGTCAAGAGCTTGATCCTGACAGGAAGACGTAGATTTCAAGCAATCTCAAACACAGATTTAACTATTTGAGGACAGGAAGAGGTGGCAGATCCCAGTCTCTCAGCCCTCTCTCAGTTTCTAGGCAGCGAATGCTTCCTTATTATATAAGCACAGGAAAGTGTCTTGGGCTAAGAAGCAAGCCGCTAGACATTCAACATTTCTATATGAATCCCTGGCATCAGGAGCCTTACTCTTACATCAGAATTAGCATTAGAATAAACAAGAACCAGCATAGAGCATGTCATGGTCTCACATTCCTCTGTACTTTTGTGTTGTTGGCATGGTCACTCACATTATGTCCTGTGCCAATTATTATTCTTCCAGAACGTTTTGGTTCTAAGTCTAAGTAAGATCCAGGCCAGGGACAGCAGGCAGTTTCAGTGCAGTCCACTTTGCAGCACAGGTGTTAAAGGTGTGTGTTTTCCTCAGAATTCAAGCCTCAGTTGCAGATAGTGACTTTTTTCTTCCATGTGGTTGCAAGAATCGATGTGCCACTTATTGTAGGGTTTTTAGTTCTAGGCTGTAAAACCTAAGTTCTGTTCTATTTCAGGGAAGGCTGAGGATTTGATAATATATTCTTATTCGTCCTGCCCAGATCAGTTTTGCACTTGTACATTGCTGTTTCCACCTTCAGAGGCAACATTGCTATAGTGCTGCTGCGTGTCCATCACTTCAGCATCCTTCAGGATGTAGTTTTATGTGCTATTCATATAAAATCACATTTTAGAATACTTTTAATAAGGCTCTAAATGAAAGCGTGATGACTCCTTTAAAATTAATTTTGTTGAAACTCAGTTTTGTTTCTTTTTTCCATGAATCAGCAAGATTTATCCTAATAGTTTCAATATTTGGTTAGTCAGATGTTTGAGTTGATTTGACTAAGCTTTGTTAGTTTTCACTAACTAGTTTGTTTTATTTGCACTTTGACTAGTATTAGAGGGAAATGTTGGGGCTTTTTTAACAGAACTGAAAACCTGCTTAACTGAATTTGTAACTGAAAGCTTCTGTAGAAACAACAATGTAATGGTTCTCGAACTGCGGAATGTCACTGATCTTTGTTTTCACTTTGATACATGTAGGTATCACTGATTTGCATTGCTGGGCATTAGGCACAAGCATGAAGGAAATAATTGATCCTTTATAGCTATGTACTGCAGCTCCAGCAAAACACCCATTTCGGGGAAGAACTATGCATCTATGTGCTGCATGCCAAGGCCTGGGTAGGGCACAGCCCAGCTCTTTGGCATGCATGAAAAGAGCTCCTCCATCAGTATAACTGCTTTTAGTGCTATGGATAGATCCATCATGGAGCTATTTTTCAATGCGATCTAAGCATATCAAGTGTTTGAGTATCAGAACCTGTGACAAGAAAAAGGGACATGATTCTCTGACACAGAAAAATTACCTAGTCCATTTAATGCCCAGGGACCACTGCAGCTGACAACAGTTTGCTATGCACCTTGCTCTTGCAAAGGGTTGTTATTTTGTGAACTGTTTCTCTCTCTGACTCTTTACCTTTAGCAAGTAATGACTTCGATTTGCAAACTTCAGTGCTGGTTTTATGATACTGATTTCTCTTGATTGTTAAACTGTTAATTTACAGATCTTTACTAAGTGAATGCAAACAAATTCTGGTCCTCAAAGCTCTGCTAATGTACAATGTTAGAATTTTAATTTCCAGTCCATCTTAGATTATGGTGATGAAAAACAATATTTAATCCCTCGTTAACACATGAATAAGCAGAAACTGTCATTTCCCACCAAACAATAACGGGATTATCTCAAGAACTGTCAGTTTATGTGAAAACATTATGTTGGCCAAATTTTCATAAAAATTAGCAGTGGGTAATATTCAAGATCAGAGCAATGGAAAGAGGGAAATCTGCATTCATGGTAATAAATATTCATATTTGTCTGCTCAGGAGATGAAAATCTAATCAAGGGGCTATTGATGCACTGGCTTTTCTTTCTTTTTTTTGTTGGTTTTTTTTTTTTTTTTTTTTAAACCAAGATGTTTCATCTAAATTGGGTTTGATATGGAAATTAGTCTCACTCCAAATCCTTCAGGCCATGAGCATGCTGGGATAACACTGGAGGTGTCCGATACATCAGATGTTGCTGCTGGCATCTGCTTCTACAGACAACAAACACAATAAAGTAAAATAAAAAATTGACAACATCTCAAGGGTCAGGCTCCCAGGGGCTGAGGGTGTTCTGGGTTTTTTTCCCCCTAAACATTTTAATTTTATCCCACTTAAATCCTCAGTACTGCAGGGTTAAAATTGTCGGCGTTTTTTGCTTTTGTTGACAATTACCATAAATCAGAAGACACTGCATGAAGCTTAATGAAATATGTATGATCTAAAAATGGGAAGAAGATAAGTGCAGTATGTTGCTTTAGGGTTTTGTGTATCTACGTATCTGTGCATGCATATGCACAACCAGAAAAGCTGACTTCTGTTTTGCGTACTGTGCAGTGAATTGAAGAGTAAGGCTGTTACTGGAGAACATATAAAGCATAAAAACATACCATATGAATAAAGTGTATCATAGCTCATCCAAAAGTGAGAGTATTATGTTTTCTGTATCAGTTAATATACTTGTCTGCTGAAATATTCAGTTGAAAATATTTCTGGATACTTTTTGTCAACACTGTAGAAAAACCTGGTCCATCCTAACAAAAAAAAAAAAGAAAAGTAAAGTTATGAACAAGACCTGAGGGACACCACTCATTACTGGCCTCCAGCTGGACATTGAGTCATTGACCGCAACTCTTTGCGTGCGGCCAGCCAGCCAGTTCTTTATCCACCGAGTGGTCCACCTATCAAATTGATGTCTCTCCAATTTAGAGACAAGGATGATGTGTGGGAGTGTCGAAAGTTTTGCACAAGTCCAGGTAGATGACTTCGACTGCTCTACCCCTGTCCATCAGTTCTGTAGCCCCATCATAGAAGGCCACCAGATTGGTCAGGCAGGATTTCCCCTTAGTGAAGCCATGCTGCCTGTCACCAGCCACCTCTTTGTTTTTCATGTGCCACAGCATGCCTTCCAGGAGAATCTGCTCCAATATTTTGCCAGGCACAGAGGTGAGGCTGACTGCTCTGTAATTCCCTGTCTCATCCACTTTCCCATTCTTGAAAATGGGGGTTATATTTCACTTTTTCCAGTTATCGGGAACTTCACCTGACTGCCATGATTTTTCAGATATGATGGACAGTGGCTTAGCAACTTCATTTGCAACTCCTTCAGGACCCGTGGATGGATTTCATCAGGTCCCATGCGCTTGTGTACCTTCAGGTTCCTAAGATGGTCTCGAACCAGATCCTCTCCTACAGTGGGCCCAGGGTCTTCATTCTCACAGTCTCTGCCTCTGCCTTCCAAGACTTGGGTGGTCTGGTCAGAGCATTTCCCAGTGAAGACTGAGGCAAAGAAGTCATTAAGAACCTCTGCCTTCTCCTAATCAAGGGTAGCCAGTTCTGATAGCTTCCGGAGGGGGCCCACCTAGTCCCTAGTCTGTCTTTTATTTGCAATATAGCTATCGAATCCCTTCTTGTTATCTTTCACATCCCTAGCCACATTTAATTCTAAATGGGCCTTAGCTTTCCTAACCTGGACCCTAGCTTCCTGGACAACATCCTTGTATTCTTCCCAGGCTGCCTGTCCTTGCTTCTACCTTTTATAAGCCTCTTTTTTTCCTTTGAATTTTCCTCAGCAGCTCCTTATCCATTCAAGGAGGTCTCCTGTCCCTCCTCCTGTGCTTACTTCTGGTTGGGATCCAACACTCCTGAACTTGCAGCAGGTGATCTTGAATATTAACGAAGAGTCTTGAGCCCCCCTGCCCTCTAGGGCTATATCCCATGGAACCTTACTGAGCAGGTTCCTGAAGAGGCCAAAGTTGCTCTCTTGAAGTCCAGGGCAGTGAGCTTGCTGCACGCTCTTCCCACTGTCCTGAGGATCTCGAATTCGACGATCTCATGATCACTGCGATCAAGGCTGCCCTGGAGCATCACATTTCCAACCTGCCCTTCCCTGTTGGTGAGCAGGAGGTCAAGCATGGCACCCCTGCGTGTCGGCTCCTCTATTGCGGAAGGAAGTTGTCTTCCACGCAATCGAGGAATGTCCTGGACTGCTTGTGCTGGGACTGATCTTTCAACTAACCGAATGTATATATGAATACATCCTTTCATGGAAGGGTATTGTGTTTTCTGAGATCTACCTAGCAGAGTTGTGAATGCTACTGGACCCTAGTAAGTTTCATCTAGCTACTTATGGCTGCGCACACGCATGCAATGTGTGGCTCGGCCCTTTCAAAACTCAAAATACCATCAGTAGGTTTATTTAATTCCTGGTGAAATTGTCATACAAATGGTAACTTTTTTAGACTTGGGACTGGACAAAAGTTACATCAGCAGCATTCAGCTATATTGCCTGTAGCATGAGAGAGCAGAAAGGAAAGACAAGCAGACACTGCTCTGAAAGAAAGGATATTCTTACTGACCATAAAAAAGAATAGCTAGAATACAAATATTGCTGTTGAGGAGGTTACATCCCTTCATTATCAAATCTATACCAAACAGAAATATGAAGACATGGCTTGTACTATTCTAGAATTCCAGTAATTTGTGCAATAAATCATTGAGAGGCAAATATAAGCAGCCTGCTGAGCATGGTGTGCATGCATTGGCAGACCTGATATATTTTACTGTACAATCTGTCCTGGCATCTTTGCCCAAAATGTTTTTTCAGAGAATTTATCTTCCTAATCAACTAGTTTGCCAAGCTCAAAAAAAAAGAAATGTATGTTACATATATAGTATATAGCAGATGGCTGTTCAGCAGCGTACAGATGTCTGGCACACAGGTGCCAGATAACATAAGGTAGTTAGATATTTTCAGGGAAATCCCATTATTTGTTCCTAAAATAGTTGCCCATTCTTCTACTGCTACCTGTGCACTATCAAGATGTACACCTGAGAGTGTTAATGGCCCCTCTTAACTGTTACCCATTTGACCAGAGTGGTGCTTAGGACCAGAGCTACCTTTTTGCTCTTTGCTTTTTCCCAAGACACTAAAGTGACTCTGCAAAGTTCATGTTCTGCAGGCTAACAGTAGCAGTCTGCACTGCGGTTAGGCAGCACAACTTGATGCAATTCTTCTTTATTCACTTCACATCCTTACACGTTTTGCTGTTAGAGTAAATAGCAACTGCTTCATCGTGGAGAGAATTGGGAATTCTTCATATATAAGTAACTGTGGCTACAGTAGATGAATATTTAGGAAAAGAGAACAAATCTTCAGCTTCTACCGAAATGCTAATTTTGAGTTTGTCTTAAGTAGAGAGATTACAATAATGATCTATTGATTAAAGAAGCATTAAGCCATGATATGGCTCAAGGTAGTATCTGGTGATAAGTAATGCAGTGCTACTTGCAAGCAGTTTATCCAGTACAGTCTGACTACTCGCACACCTGACCTCTGCAATCTGTCTTAGCTGTTTGAGGTATGTTGCGTTGAGTAATGTCCTTGCATTTTTGCCACAGGTAAAGAAGAGGCTTCAGGTGCTTCATGGCCCTCAGCTGGGTCCCTTTCAGGGAGCTGCTACTTCACGTTACAGAAGTATCATAGGAAGCTTCAGTATGTGCTCTCTGACTTTCCCCACAAAAGTACCATATATAAACATAGCAGTGCTCATCAGGGTATGGCTCTGTGCACTGCAGAGCTTTTTGATACTGTGGAACATTGCTGGTTTTCCATTTGTATGAAATAAAGTCTTTTTCTATTTTTTCATGCTAGAAACAACAACGAGGACCCACAATAGAGTAGAAGTGTAGGTCCTTGTGCAGAAGGAGAGAGGCCCTGATTTTCTGCACTGCTGTTTTATGTGGGCTAAACCTCATCAGCTATGCTGGATAATGGCCTCCTGGAATTGTTTCATTTTCTGTAGATATTTATTAATCCAGATATTTGATGAGAACTGGGACAGGTATGTGTTCAACGTAGCTCCTGGTTTGTACTGAGATCCTTGTTTTGAGTCAAATGGGTGAAGATTTAGTTTCCCATAGGAGACACTAAACTGAAGGTGGTGGTAAAACTTTCTGTTAACTCAACTTTAACCAAAAATCATGTCTTTCATATATATATATATATATAAAAAAAAAAGTCCCTATTCAAAGTTTCCCTAAATCTTGTGTGGATCAATGAAAAAAAAAAAAAAAACAACACACCATTCTGTAGCAAGTTGCCATTTTTTTGCATAAATCATTTAGTTGAAAAAAGGCTGAGTAGTTTTGATCAACGGGGGCATTACATTAATGCTTTCTAGACAGGATTGGGATCTCACTGAGTACCTGCCCACACACAGAGTGATAGGAAAAACTGTGCCTTTGAGTGATTATAGATAATCACTCAAAAAGTCAAGACTAGAAAAGAAAGGGAATAAAATTATCATTTGTCTTGTCTTAAAAATAAGGATCTGAGTTATAAAAATACTAAATGAGATTGTCCAAATTTGAAGACAGGCATATAAGGATGTTGGGACTGGACCCAGAGCCCAATCCAGTGCCTGGATCAGATGATCACCTTTCCTGCACGTTAGTATGCAATTCCAGGAGCATCAGGCTGAAAGCTCATCTTCAGACTTGACTTAACAAAATGTTTTAATAATCCTAGCTATGAAATGCTAGAAGCTGATCTTGGATTTTATAATAAGAGACAAAGTGGTTGTGATACAGTATGGTATGTAAATTACATGCAAAGTATATTGGCATGCAAATTTGAACGCTAAGAGGAAAATCATTCTTTTCTAAACCACAGAAGAGTTTTTCACCCATAGAAGCCAGAATCTGCCAGTAAAAATTTTTAAACAAGTTGACAGTATTTCATTACGTTTTAAAATATTTGTCTTTTTGAGCAAAATAATTTTGTCTCCATTCTAAACAAGCTCAATTTCTTTACTTTGACGATACCAAATAAGCAAAAATGCTAAAAGTCTGTAGACAACTAAGATCTTAAGAAGATGCCCTAATAGATAGATAGAGAGAGATAAAATGTTGTTAATGTGTAAAATTTTGAATTGTCTTTGTAGGACTTTTGTCTTTTGGTTTCAAGAGTCGAAGCTTGGAGCTGATAGGTGTTGTCTGTGACCTTGTTGGACAGTAACATCCACAGTTGCTAATACCATGTTGTTATTGGTGTTTTGTATCTATTAGACAATGAAATGTTCCTCTGTCTATTGCCGTGATGAACTTTGGAACCACTATTGGGTGGATATAGAATATTTCAGTTATAGGTAATAATTATAAGGCATGATGAGATATACCTGGTTGTCTCTCTGGCTCACCAATAACACTATGGCGTTATTAAGCATATTTTGATAGCGTGACAAGAGAAAGCAGAGCAATAGTAACAGTGTCTGCTGTCTTTTCTCTGGTTTATCTTTTTCATTTTGAGCTTGAGTTTTGTGCCAGACTAATAGCCGATGGCAGTGGGGAGGGGAAATGAAACTTTTGCTAAGATTAGGGAGTGTGCAGAAAACAATGTGTGAAATCCTGATTTGACAAGGACAAACAAACTGGTAAGGGCACAGAGAGATTTTGTGAAGTGAAACCATATTTCTACCCACAGTGTCTAGAAAAAAAGCTGTAACAACCAAGGTGGCAAAAGATCCCACTCTGGAGACAATAGAATGACATCCTTATTATATCAGTTAGAGAATAAAGGAGGTGTGGAGTTTATTCTGCCCTTTTCAACTACTGGCAGCTTAAATTAATTTATGGTAGTGGAGCGATGTGTGTGTTGTGCTCTGGGGTGATTATCCTTGTGAGACTGTAGGTTCAACAGTTGTCATGCAATTTGGAGTTGCAGACTGGCAATTTTCTTAACTGAATCTCAGGAAATAAACAAAATATGGCAACTTGATACATTTTAACCAATTAAATTTCTGCTTCATCCTTGGGACTCTGAAATTTGCTCAGCCAAATTTGGTGTCTGATTAGGAATGCAAATAACCTCCAAGATACTGAAGAAAGAAGCCATCTTTATTATATATAGTGGCACAACAATATGTAGTATTGGCACCTGACCTTAATGTAAAATACTATCTTAAAAACCTGCCATCAGACCACAAGTCAGGAGAATTGTCAGCTATGGCTTTCCTGGCTCAGGAGAGGTGGAATCACAGAATTCACAGTAAAATTACTTATATGCAATGTATGAATTCAGTACTCCTTCCCAGCCTATTCACAATGTAAACTTTTCACAGCAGTGTCTCCTCCTTTATTACTAATGACTGTGATGTACCAAGTACCAGGCTGGATTGCTCATGCTAAATATGTGACAGATTAGTAAATACTCAGAAGCTTGTTGGGTCATTTTCCTGAGAAGATGAATGATATATGCAAGTTATTTCTGTGGTGTGATCCTGTTTATTTACAAAACTTATCCACCAGCTCTGTTTTATGGGGCACTGGAGGAGCCAGTAATTGCAGGCATGTGCTTGCCATGTTCCCAGTTCACAAGTCTGGCTCTGGCTTCTTCCAGAGCTTTGAAAGACTGTCTCACAGTTTCCAGGTCTTCCCTGCACCCTTACCTGCTCCAGTGGGATGTTAGCCCACTGATTAGAAAAGTCTGTTAGAAGCTAACATTATCCACCCCTAACTTAGTTGTGGACACTTAACTGAATCATCTGTGATAGGGGTATAGCCAACTGAGCTCTATAATCAGCAGAGTCCAGCTATGATTGGAATTGCTTTTTATTTCCCACTATTGATTACAGGGAAAGCCAGAGGCTAGGACCACATAGTTAAATGGGATTCAGCTGAAAAGCTAAGATTGAATAAGTTGGATCTCCACTAGATCTGAGGTGTCAAGATGATTCTGTTTTATAAATATGTGAATTTGGGATACCACAGTCTGTAGTGTCGTCTGAATTTGTGAGTTGTACAAATAATGTTTATTGAATTTGATGTCGATCTGATAAGCCTGACCTAGGGATTCCCGTCTGTGATCTTCAATCATTTTTGGCCATCCTTGACTGAGCACTGAGGAGTGTTCATGGAGTGTGTGAGCACTATGGGCTCAAGCAGTTGGATAATGAAAGTCCGGCAGGTCTCCCAGCCCTTCCACACTTTTAAAAGGTTTTAAAAAACTATTACTAGGCCTCCTGCACTTGATGCCCCCAAGACTAGGTTGAGGTGATTTCCTGAAATAGGGCTGAAATGAGTCCTGTTATTGTAAGGATTTCCATGGAAAGATACTGAGTGTGAGGGGAGATGAGAAGTTGGATCAGGCTGGACTATGTTATGCTGGGCCAGGCTGGATATTGATGCCCTAGTGTTTAACTTACCTTCCAGGGCAATCTCCTTGAGATTCGATGGCCTATGCAGGGAATAATCTGTAGTCTACAATAGTTTCATAGCTGATCCCACCAGAGAAAGAGCCTCTTCTAGAAGCTTGACACACTCTCTTTACAGGCCACAAATTCCCTAATATTAACTTCTGAAAAAAGAAAACAAAGATTTCCTACTTTTTCAGATGGTGTTGAACAGTGGCATGAGGTCAGCCACGTTGACAGGACACTGCAAAGAAAGAGGAAGGTGTCTGCTGTAACTAAAGGATGTTTTCTACTTTTCTTTTACTTTTTATTTTGTGTTAAAGATGTATGACTTCCCAGTCAGCTCAGCTTTCAATGCACCTTTATTTTCTAAATTAGAAAAACAAAAGAAGACATTTCTCAATATAGTTATTGCGCAGTTTGTTGCATCAATCTGTGAGCAACGCATGCCATGGAAAGAGCCCTGACTAATGCCGGCCAAGGAGATGTGTGATTGGGATACAAAAATAGTCATGCCACTTGCAGTGTATGCAAACAACTGTGTTTCTCTTCTGGTAGTGTAGAAATCCCTAGTGTGGCTCCTAACCTCAAGAAGAAAAATATAATAATGGATTAATCTCTTACTTTGTTCTTTCTTTCATTGCTTGCTCACCCCTTCCAAGGGGCTAATAGGTAGTCTCATGGTAGAGGACAGAGTACTTACCATGAAGAAAATGTCCAGTAGCAAATCTGTACCCGTAGGCAGATGCTGCAGTCTTTGTATAAACTCACGCACATGAGAGAGGCTGACTGGGCTGTGCTCATACCAACCTGGAGCCTCACGTGTTTGAACAGTTGTAGGCCCCTTGGGCTGGTTGGATCAGCCAGAAGAGGGAGACAACTCACACATACTGTAAAAAATCTTAAGCTTAGAAGAGTGAAATAACTTCGGATTTGTTGATTCCTTTTAAACAATTTACATGAGAATGACTCATTTTCCCAGCTGAGGAATAATATTAAGACTCGTTTGAGGTATAGTAAGTCTCTTTGCAAAATAGTTTGCGGAGTATTTGTACTATACTAAACACTAGACAGTTGGGTAAAAATAATTAAACCTGTTTCTTCTGCTAGCAGTTTCCATGTAGTAGCTCATATTAGGGATGTCTTTTTCATCCTTTTTGCTTTTAGTTTGTTTTTGTTATTATTTTATTCAGAACAAGTGAGCCAGTGTAATGTTTCCTCAAAAATTGGCTTAACATTCATTTTTATTTAATATTAAATTGGTTAGCCAAAAATAAAGAAAAAGATGCTCAAATAGAATTGAATGTCAGGTTTCTTTCGAACACATAACTGTGATAGTGTGAAATAGAGTAAAAAATATTGAAAAATTGCAAAAGGGCAACGCTGCTTATATATGCCAGTAAGTATCTGTTCCTCATTGATTTTCAGAGCCAGCTTCCAGTCATCTGACTATTCACAACTTGCAAAATATAATGCAGTATATACAAATAAATCAGTTGGAGAGCTCGGGATTCCAGCATGCAGCATTATGATGTCACGGGTAAATGGACCCACTGAAAAAGCAACAAATGCACTTCAGTGATTGCATTTTTTTAGATTTTATCAACCGGCATGCAGTTTTGGTCTGTCTAAACACATGGTAGTACCATTTATCTCTTATAAAATCAGTCAAAACAGAAACTCCTATGTAATCAGTTTCACTCAGAGATGGTTTTGGTGGTGGTGGTGGTGGTGGCGGAGGGAATCACTTTTCTATAGTAATTCTCAGGCAGCCGATGTACACATCTCATCAGGGGTTACCTAGCAACTGTATGCTGCCATTAGTTGAAGTATAGTGATTAGTTAATAGCCCATGACTTCTCAGGTTACTTTTTTTACTATTATGTAGAAGTATTTAGCATCTGATTTCTTCTGAAAACCCCTTCTCATACAGAAATTCTTATCAGGTCAGCTCATGACTGGTGCTTATCTCTCCAGTACATAGTTAGCAGTAAGTGCTTTCTTTTCCTCCACCTTCCCCATCGTATCTTATGTCTTCCAGGCGATTGCTACAACTTAAGCAGGATACCAATAGAAAATTAAGTGTCAGGAAAAAAAAAAAAAAAAAAGAAAGAAAAAAATCAGTGCAAATCTGGGACATTTTTATATTTTAAATTTTACCTAGAAATTGCATGAAGAACTCACTGTTCTCATTTGCCATGTCACACTGGGGCCAGACAGGACGAAAGGCTTTTTAGATGTTATTGGGGCGCATTCATGACCTACTATTTCAGGTTCTGCAACATGGTATAAATGGGAGGTTACTGCCATTACGCTTAGCTCAAGTACTCAGCAGCACTTGGATGTTTTGATTTTGTCTCATCGCATTTTTCCTCAGGTTATTTTTTTACTTGATAACTTTGTCCTAAAAGCATGGATTTTTTTTTTTTTTTTTTTGTAAGTGCCCTTTTTTGCAAAGATCAATTAGCTTTAAGCATAATCTTTTCATCTAATACCTAGCAAATCCTCCCTCCCTTCTGTATGATAGCTTAGCAGGAAATACAGATATTTGGTTCTGTATGCCTATAGCCTAAAAGAGGGACAGAAGCAGATTGTCAGCTATGGCTTATTCTTTCTGCAGCTCAAATAACCATGACTGTAATGCCCATCCGTAATGATCTGCAAGGTTGTTTCTGAGAAGTTTATTCATGCTGCTATATTTCAAAACTTGTTGACTCCTGAAAGCATCTGGAGAATCAACCATGAAAATGTTGACTGAAGGGACCCTCAAGTCACCTTATCTCATCTCCTGCTCAAAGCAGGGTTGTTGTCAACAGTGGCTGTGACAGATTTCCTTTCCGTAATGGCAATCCCAGCTCCAGTGTTAGAAAATAAGGACCAGCTTTTGGAGGCTGAAGGAAAATGGTGAAACTGCTACCCTACGTATAAGAAAATGTCCACTTTTATCCAAAGTGTACTAGCTTGCTTGTGCAGTCTGGCCTCATGCTTCTTCCAAGGACCTATTTTCTATGCTCTTAGACTTTTGTTGACTGCTGGTGATCTTGGCATGTCCCTAGGACAACCATTCTGATCCTGGCCTTGCCTCCATTTGGCACATGATAAATAAAAACAAGTACTCTTTGTCTTTCTTTCCCTGCTCAAAGTCCATGCCATACTTCAAGGGCTCTGCATGCAATAAATGTATCTGCAACAGATGTCTTTAATATGATGATCACCAATGATCACATAGAGCATCCTTTCAATTCCTACCAGGCCAGGGTAGTGGTAGCCTCATACTCCTGTGCAGGGTGAAGAATGCCATCATTTTCATGGCTTTCTTTATACCTTGTGAACTGTCTGGTGCAAGCTCGCTTGACAAGCAAGTTTAAAGTTCCCTGCAGCTATTTTCCTTCTGTGAATCAGCTGGGACTTTGGATGAGTGTGCTGCAGTCTTGTTTGGCTTTAGTGAAACTTTTAGAATTTACTGGAACTGTTCTGGACACACTCTCTAACACAGCTTATTCCCCTGTGCCTACTACCAACTCTGAAAAAGCTCAGGACTGTGTGCCTGCAACAGTTCTAATTCAAAACGCAGTGAAATCAATGGAAGATTTGCTTTGATTTGGGTCTCTCACAAATGCGTTAGGATCATTAGGATGCAAGATAAAGCACAGATAGTAGAAAGTCTACTACAGGCAACTGTCCCTGCGTACAAGGGAAATGGAAAATGAGGAGCTTTTCCATAGTCCCCCCACTCCCTTGGATTCACTTTCCTGGACTAATTCCATGCCAAAACCAACACTGGAAAAATTTCTCAAAATGGAAAACACAGCTTTGCTCACCATGCTACTCAGCAGATCTGGCCTTTGGAAGGCAGCAGTGTTGCTGTCCATTGCATTGCCATGGTCTCTGCACGTATCCTTCTGGGTTTTTTGCAGTGTTGACTCAGTGAATACAACCATAGTCTGAGTTTTAAATATCCACCACTTAGCCTTTGCTAGTCTTAAAATCATGGGTTATGTTTCATATAACTTGCTTCAGATTGAGGACTTTCTCAAAGCTACAACAAATTGTAGTTAGCATTCTTACAGGCACAGGGAATAGAAGGCAGAGCTTTGTTCTATTTGTATTTTAGAATGCGACTTTGCTACTGATGATGATGAGAATAAAATAAATTCTTAGAGATAAATGTACAAGATCCTTTATTTCTACAGTGAACTCAGGATAAAAATATAGCACAAGTTTTATATAAACTTTATGCTTCTACTGTAGTTCCTATTTTGTGAACTACACAAATCTATGCATCGGATAAACCCAATTCATATTGACACATAAGTTAGTTAAAGAACAATCCATTTATAGTTTAGTAAAATTTGAGCGGCTTTATGTGCACAAGGGTTGAATTTTGGTAATTGTAACAAACAGTAATTACCATTGACTAGTACCTAGTCATTTTAAGCTTTCACCTCATTAATAGGGTCAGATTTTGTTACTGTTGGGAAGGGCACATAAAAAGACAAATGCTGTGATTTCTGAATAGAGATTGTAGAGGTTGGGTTAGAATGACACAATGATTTATGTGACTTCCAGCATATTTTATCATATAGTATTCAATATAAACTGTAGGTACAACAGATGGATTTTGCCTGACAAGCAATTTATGTGTCATTCTGTAATGTGTGGTTATCACTGCACGTATACAAGATGCTTTGTCCTATAAAATAAGTTTTCTAAAGGATTGCAGCAGGATTTGTGCTGCCATTTATTAAACAGCAACCCCAGACTACAGAGTGGTGCTACACCATGGTAGCTGCTGTTCTTCACCAAAACAGCATTATTCTTGTGACTGAGTCTTTCAGTCCACTCCACAGCAATTTTAAACCATTCATCTCTTTTTTTTGAGGGAGAAGTGTAGCTGGAGATTGACATAAGGACCATTTTAGCATGCTTGGGTTTCTTTTAAAGAAGCACCTCGTTCGTTTGTAAAGTTGTTGATCAGTCCAGTGAAAGGAGCTGTTGCTACATCCCTGCCTCATTAGCTTTTTAAGTGACTGTATTGGATGTGAGCCCTGCTTGAAAGTACAGGGAGGTGGCTTGCTTCTAGTCTATCAAAAGCAGATTTCAAGTAGCAGCATGAAGATATAGGGAGTTATTTGTTAAATTAAACTGATAAGAATGCAACAAAAATTGGGACCAAAGACTCCTGTCCCTCATTTCCCGTGTTCAGATATCCTTTTTTATTCTTTCCTAATAAATGGTTTTCAAATCCTAGGAGGCAGAATTGGAGTTACTAATGGCATTTTGCATGGGACCTCCCTGTCATACTCAGGAGAGCACACACAACCCTGGGCCGTGTGCTGGAGTACCACTGCCTTGTTATTTAAGTGACAACTTCACAGGCATGAATCTTTTGGCACTGGTCATATTATTTTTCAATTTGATGTGAGTATATTATTTAACACTGACTGCATTAAAGGTTTTTATCTTCCAGAAGAGTATTTTACGGCATGTTTGATTCTCTTTTATTGCCATATTTCACAGTCAACAAAAGGTTTCATCTGAGCATCTCTGCATCCATTGGCATTGGATAACAGCAGGTTTCATGCCATTCTTTATAGACACCTGCTTTATGAAGCACAGCAGCTAAGTGGATAATTTTAAGAACAGAGCCTACATATCCAAATCCCTCCAAAACCCAAAACATCCTAGATACAAATGACAGTAATTAATGAGTGGGTGATCTGAAGTCTCTTATGCACTCTGACGCAAGTGCTTGTCTAGGAGGTGTGAGCATCATCTGCCCCTGACACCTACATGTCACATTCACTGGTGAGCTCTCTGTGGTCTCTCTTTCAAAAACCATATGAACCCTATGAAAGGATTTGTCTCAAGTTAAATTACCTGTGAGATCACAAGCCTGGGTTGGGTGGGGCTTTGAGCAACCTGATCTGGTAGAATGTGTGCCAATGGCATGGGGGGATTGGAACTAGGTAGTCTTTAAGGTTCCTTCCAACCTAAATTATTCTATGATTCTATGATTCTCTGATAACTGACTCTGTTTCTATCCTAGTGTTAAATTCCTAACTATTTCCACCAACTCTCAGTATCAGCAATGATATTTAATAAAAATCTCATTTTAAAGCATTAAAAATACATGCTTGGGTGATGATGAGTCAGAAGACAGCCCTGGACCATACCATTAACTTATCAGATAAAGTATTCCTGCTGTAAACATCCCCAGTTGTAGAGTTTTTTACTTTTATTTTCTGTTTAAATTCTCCAAAGGTGTAAATTTTGGGACTTTTCTGGACTATTATTCCTGTTGAAATGAAAGATGAGTGAGTTTGCACTCAGGTTTGGAGTTTATTTCTTAGATGTCTTAGAGTAAGGCATAGTAACCGAGGCTTATGTAAATAAATAATCTTATTTTGCAGGTCACAGTACAAAGGTCTTTCCTCATGTCACATTTATTCTCACTGATAGTTTAAATATGTTGTTGTGTAACTAAATCTGCCATTTACATACTCCCAACCTAAAAAAAAAAAGACCTAGATAGAAACACTGACAATGTTTTAACAGAGGGTTTGTTTGACTAGAGGGAAAATGGATACTCAAAATTTCAAAGTATTCAACAGATAATCAAGAAACTTCTATGAGTAAATACTCATTGTGATAAATTTACTTTCATAATTTATGAAGACATGACAGTGGATTTTATGTACCATCTTTTAGGCATCTGCTTTCAGCCTTGCCCTAAAGTATTTAAAAACTATACCTTCACCATCAAAGTGCAAAAACCTGTGCAAAATTGACACATAGCCCCGCAAAAGACAAGGTATCTGTATTCTACATTCTGTGAATGTAACAGAGGGACAGCTACTAGCTCACCGCAGTTACTCTGAAGAAACTGAGATTGATTTCTGGTCTGTGGCGCAGGTAAGAGACAACCTTCCCAGTGTTTCTATCTGGAAGTGATGCTGAGCAGCTGACAAACTATGCACAAGTGGTTTTATGGTGCAGGTCTGTGAGCGCAAAAGAACACAATACAGACTTTAAACGACCATTGCAAAACAACTCTGCTGTAGTCTCAGCAATGAAGCTTCCTGAACTTCTAATGATGGGGCACTTCAGTATATACTGACTCCAGCTCAGCCTCTGTTTTCACCCAACCTGCTAATGGAAAGAGCATGTTTGATTACTAGCTCAGGGAGCAGATATTTGCCCTGCTTCCTGCAGTTCAGTTAATGTTTAAAAACACACTATTTTTATAATAAAATAATAATAATTGTAAAAAGAGTATCCATTGGGAATAAACATAATCCCTTAATTTTTAAAAATAATTATAATACACATCTTAAAATTCAGAAGAGTGTGTCTCATGAATAGGAATGTAATTTCATGATTTAAATGCTGATGGTACAGCTAGAAAGCAACGGATGGACAGTATACACCAACCTAAGATTCTCATATTTTCCTGTAATATCAGTTCAGCATTAGCAATGCTAAGCCACCTGCTCTTTCCTTAATAGAGCATAAGTTATTAAGACCAATGTTTTAAATTGTTTATGCTCTAATAGAAAGGATCTGGTTTCTTAATTTAGGAGGTGATTTAGTTTACCTGCTTTACTTGGCATATTAATTATTAAGTCACTGAGTGTCATTTAAGATTGAATCATGCTGAATTGCTTTGAAAAATGCAAACAATCAGGAATGATAGATTTATGGAGCAACTCAGATGAAAAAAATTAACGCATTAAAGCAGACTGTGTCTTAGAATAGTCTTGCGGTCATGGTTAAGCATTTGTAGTTAGGAGACTCACATATTCTTTTGTACTGTGCTAAAAGCTTTCTTTTCATGGCTTATCAAGGTTATTACAACTAGTTTCAAAATTACTTTTAAATTTTGAATTGGTTAGATTTGGGGTGCAGTATTTATCATATACCCCTGTCAATTGATTTCCAAAGCTTGTGAATACTCAAAGCTGCAATTTGAGTCAGGTAAAACCTCTAATAGCAAGCATTTCTGAAGATGAGGGTTTAGTTTTGGAACTTTATGGCATAACTTGCTTATACAGTGAACTGTGGGTTTAGGGTAGAAATTTCAGCAATCTATTTTTCCATTTCATATACTACCGAGTCATATTAATAAATGTCCATGTTTACCCTTTAAGAATCAGTTCAGTTAATTAATTTGAATTTTGTTTTAAAAATTGCATCAAGATGAAATGATCACTTCTCTCATAGCAAAATATCAAAACTGAAATTTTGAGAATTTAATAAATTTTCTTAAAAGAAAAATTAATCAATTTGACTATTCCTGAGTCTTGCAAATACCTCTGATTCCTAGAAAAGTCTTGTGCTGAAAACTTTCCTTTTAGTTCTAGACTTAGAATTTTCTTGATATTGCATGTTTGACAAGCAAATTTATCAAGATGAAGGAGTTAATTTTTGTTGAATGTGTGGATGGTCAGACCAAAGTGTAGTTCTATCAAATTTCTTGGATATCTTTGTGTCATGTTGCAGGATGTGGATAAAGAGACACAACCACAGCAGAACTTCAGGAGCAATTTCTTTATTGGTTCAGCCTTTCCTTACACTACTTTCTGATCTGAAGGGAACACACAATTATTACGCTTGGGAGTTAAATATGGAATTCATGCTCCCCTTGATAATGCATAGCAACAAATTTTCCATTTATATCGTAGTTAAAAAATTCAGATCTTGCTGGCCCTTTTACTAGGCAAGATCAAGGCCAATGCATTACAACTTGCTTTAAATCTTCTCAACATCTTTAGCTTAGAAGCAGTTAAGGTAGTTCTGACTACACTAGGGATTTCCAAGCTTCCGTATATGGAGACAATTTAAATGCGATGCCTCTACAGTGTGAGATGCAGTAATGCACATCCCCCTCTTCTTAGGGGCATGGGTAGAGGCACTCATATCATGGATGCTGCAGAATGTTTTGGATAAGGTGGTGTCCACAGAAGAGCTCAAGATCTCTCAGCCTCCAACCTAAACCCTGCCATGTTACAGAACGGAGTCTAAGAGAAAATCATCACTCTGCCAATGTGAGTCTAACTCAGCATGGTTGCTCCTTTGTTTCTAAAGACTGAGAAATCCATATCTCACATTTTCTTTGATAATTAAGAGAATAATAATTTCGATTGCTGATCAGATTTCATTATTGTAGATAGATATTTATATCATCTGTGCAAATGTAGGAAAAGACAACACTTGCAGAATACAAAGTAGAAAACTGCTGGAGATTTAAATGATTTAAACTATGTCTTTCTTGTCTCTAAGTATCATCTCTGTGTCCAGCAGAAAGAGCAACAATAAATCTTATTTACATGACTCAAACTGTAATTTCAAAGGACGGCAAAAGTCCAACTTTACACAAAGTCAGATGAGGTGGATGTTTGCTCTTGTTGGAGAAGTTTAGTGAAGTCATTACTATGCCAAATCAAAGTATGGTCCAGTCTAGCCCTCCCAGCAGCCTTGTGCCATTGATTTCACTGGAATGACAGGGCAGTCACTGTGGGATGACAACATCAGCAAAATGGAAAATGAGTGATCTGGAATCATCCGAATTACTACAGGACTCTAGCTTCCCAAACTCAAAAAAGGAAGAAAATGCACTTCAAAAAAATCAGAGTTCTTCCTCTTCTGAAAAAATGTTGGATACTCTCTGGGGCAAGCGGCAGCCTTGGACCTTGACCTGTGGAGCACAGAATCACAGAATCACAGAATTATTTGTGTTGGAAGGGACCTCAAAAATCATCCAGCCCCAACTCTCCTGCCATGGGTCAGGGACACCTTCCACTAGACCAGGTTGCTCAGTGGATGATGTGGATTGGATGTGATGGTCCTATTCACTCTGTCGCTGTTCTGTCGATATGTCAATAGGTGAGAATGAGGCTGCAACAACCAGTGGCTGAATCAGGCTGGATTTAGGAACATCAGAATTTATCAGATGGAAGTGGCTATTTGATATGAAGTGGCTATTGTTACCCAGGCTCTCTCCAGTTCTTAACACACAGCTATCTGCAAACACCATTTTCATGTGTGATACTAATTCTGCCCATCTTATAGCCACCATCACTGCCAGGGTGTGAGCGCTCCCAGCCATTAATGAAGGGATGCTGGGAACCCCTCTGAGCTGCAGGCAAGTATTATAATCACTCTTACAGCTGGGAGCTGGAACATAGAAATGAACTGTGAGAGTCTATAAGCTCACATGGAAAGTCAGCAACAGACTTGAGAATTGGCTTCATTTTTTCTCATTCTCATTTCTGTACCTACTTTTCTTTGTTCTATCTTGTTCTTTTTCTTTATTTTGTTCCTTTCCCCAGCTGAGAGTATTATCTGGGGGTTAATGGAGGAACTGTGCTGACAGCTAACCTACCCATGAGCGGCTCAAGCCCCAGAGCACTGTGGCTCATAGACCTTGTGGGAGCCCAGCCTCTGCCAAACTTCTCACAGAAAGGGCTAATATTTCTAACAGTGGCACATTTTACAAAGACTTGCTCTTTTTTTAGTTCAAGAGTCTCTAATCTGCTAGCGTTACAATTTCTAAAGCTTCTACCTGTGCTACTCACCTGTCTGTTCTTCCTATAGCATCCAGCTATCTGACAGTCTTGAAGGCATTTGCTTTTCTGAATGTCCATCAAAGTAGGGAAGTAATGTGTATCCGTCAGCTACAAATGGAGAATTGAGTCACAGAGGGGCTGTATTAGCCCTGAGGATGTATTTGGTAGCGCAGGTTTCCCCAGTCCTAAACCAGCTCTCTCACCACTAGTCCGTCCTCTCAGCCCTTCCTTTGAAGGTTGTTGAGTTATGGGACTCCACTGTCATTAAAAAAATTACAATCCTTTCATCCATCCTTCCATCCATCATGGCACTGCTATTGCATCCAGCAGCAGATGCACATTTGAATCATATAAAAAAAAAAATAGCAAAGGAACAAAGACAAATGTTTACCATAGGATGGTTTGAAATCTTTGTAGCTGGCAACTAAATCAAAGGAATGCTTATGTTTTGATGTACAGCAGTCTTAAATCATTTGTAATTTTCTATCTCCTCCTTTTATCAACAAATTAACATCTTGATATATAAGATAATCAGTAAATTAGGAACCAGCACCAGAACACAAATTTATATTTTAATGTATGCACAAAACAAAGGACAATTTATAATATGTGGTGTAGCACTTTACATTTTAAAGAGAAAATAAAAGTATTTATATATGTTAACATGTTTATTCCGACACCTCCAATTGGTGAATTTCTCTAAGCTTTGTGTCATTTTGATGTATGTGCTGTCCAAAGTCTTTCCTTTGCAAAGAGTCTTCTGTTTTCAT